>VZTU01026742.1:371841-385844 GCA_013400835.1 Zapornia atra
CCATGGGGTCCCTTCCAACCCAGACCATTCTATGATTCTATGATTCTTTTATCCCAGAAAAATTGTACCTGCTTGTCACATGCTGGTTCTTCACTTTGATAATTTACATCTATGTAGCCAAGCTGCTTTTCCCTGTATTTCTCCCACTTTTCCACCCCATCGTTCCCCAGCTGATTTTACCCCCCAAAACAATTTTACCTCCTTGCTGCCTTTTGCACATACAGCAGGTTTCACCTCAGGGATGAAACAAATAACCCACTCAGCAGAGAAAACCCAGCTGAGGGCTGTGACCAACAAGCCACAGGTGCCCATAAGACATGTCAGTGCCTAATGTGACTGAGCAGTCACTATGGATGGAGCCAGGAGGGGTATATATACCCCAGGCAGTTCTCTATATGTGCTTTGAGAGGTGTAGAAAATGCTTGGAAAGTCCATTCTCTCCAAGTACTCACCCATGTTGTTCTGGGTTTGATCCAGGGGCAGCACTCAGGTTGTGGGAACAAAGCATCCCTGAGACTCCTCTTCCCACCAAAAAAAAAAAAAAAAACCCAAATTTATGCTGGCAGGCACCACTTTTATGTGCATCCCCAAAGGTTTCAGGCTTAAACCTCACCCTGAACATCCTCCAAAAGCTTTTGGCCACTCAGTCTTCCTGCCAGTGAGCAAAGATCTCACAGCCCTAGTGCAAACTGCCTTGAGAGCATCATTTGAGATGACTGCTTGAAGTTGGGTGGTCACAAAAATGCATCCAGCAACCCCATGCAGCTGCTGAAAAATCAGCCAAGGAGGTCTGCAGTGAAGCTCCTTCTCATGGACTCAGTTTGGCTGAGTCAATGTGCTCCTCACCCTCCTGCTTCAGCACAAGCCCTGCCCTTGGCTGCAGCCTGGGAATATTTCACCCTGTGTGGGAGTGTCTCAAGGAAGATCTTGCTCTTCAGGGAACCATATTCCCCTTAGAGCGGATATTGAGAAGGGGCTCAAACCTCCTCTCTCCCACAGGTCAGCTCACTAGAACCACTGTAAAACACAGGTCACAAGTTTTTGGAGTGTAGGTGGTGACTTTCCCACTGTTCTTGTCAGCACCTGCGTGCACCAAACATTTCAGCTCTCAAGACTGTAACACCAAGAACTGCAGGGTGATGTTGTGTAGGGGATTTTTGGGGAACAGCAAAAGTCCAGCTCAGTTTCTTCATATTTTTGCTTCAAAAATCATCAGAAGCTGAAAAGCAAAAGGCAGAATTAGACCAAACAAAAAGATCTCTTGTTGTCACCCCCAGGTAAACTGGAGATCCAGCAACATCAACAGGCTGTCCTTGCCCAGCTTGGAAAAGCTCATGTCTCCAGGCTATGGCCCTCCTCCTGCTTTTTCTTTCTTCTTTGTTGACCTATTACTTTCCTCAGGACTTCAATTTATCAATCACATCCTCCACACAGCCAGGACCTGACATCCATAGCACCACAGCAAACCTGGGACCAAATCTGGGACCAAACCCAGGAGCTCATAGCAATGGCCAGGCCAGCTCTCCAGGACTGGAGCACAGACATCCTGATGCACACCAGGTCCCCTTGGAGGACGACAGTTACCAGCACACAGCTGCTGCTCTCCTTGCCTCCCTTCAATTGAGTGATGTGTGTTGATTGGGTGATGTGTGTCTCTTTGATTGAGTTATGTGTGTCTCCTTCTGCCTGCAAAGAATCAGGGTGCAAACTTTTTGCAGCAGCAGCAGCAAAAACCAACAGCCTCAACTGGTGGCAGCAGGGACAGGGAGGGGATTGTCCCTCTCTGCTCTGCCCTCCCCCAGCTGGAGTCCTGTGTCCAGAGCTGGGGCCCAACACAAGAGAGATGTGGGGCTGTTGGAGAGGGGTCAGAGGAGCCATGGAGATGCNTAGACAATGGTAGGACAAGGGGGATGGATTAAAACTAAAGGAAGGAAGAGCTAGATGAGATATTAGGGGGAAGTTTTTTACAGGAAGAGTGGTGAGGTGCTGGAACAGGCTGCCCAGAGAGGGGGTGGGTGCCCCATCCCTGGGGGTGTTCAAGGCCAGGTTGGATGGGGCCCTGGGCAACCTTGTGTAGCTCCAGGCCTGGAGGTTGGTGGCCCTGCCTGTGGCAGGGGGGTTGGAGCTCTGTGATCCTTGGGGCCCCTTCCAACCCAGACCAGTCTGTGATTCTATGATTCTAGGAACTGTCCTTCCTCCTCAGGATGAAGATGACCGTGTCTAGTTTGCAGCATCATTGAAAACACCATCAAACAAACCACCAGATTTCTTGCCACTCCGGTGGGAAGTGATGGCATCTCAGATGCCTATCTGGACCTGCCTGAGCAGGGATGAGCAGAGGGCTGTATCTGAAAAGGCCACAAAGGTGTCCACATGAGATTTGCAGGTGAACCCCTCACCTGGGCAAGATGGCAAGAGGAGGAGGAGCTCTCCTCCCTGGGTTTTTGCAGGAGAATGTCTCTCCTGAGCGCATCGTAAAGGCTGCCTGTATCACTACAGGCTGGCAAACCCACTAAAAACAGTAAAATGCAGCTGAAGGGAAGAATATATTGGGAAGGGAGTCATATGGCTGGCTGGGAAATGCAGGGCTTTGAAAGGGGATGGGGCGGGACAGGAAGAACATTCCTTTCTCACTACAAACGCCTTGAGCCGCTTGGGAAACATCCGATGGGTCCACCCGCTCGCACCCTGGGGGCAGCAGCGAGGGCCCCGCTCGCCGGCAGATGCTGCACCGCCGAGCCGCAGGCTCCTCCGAGACCACCACCATCGAAGGAGAGAGATGAGGTGCCCGGAAGGAGACAGCCTGAGCCCCAGATGCTCTGGCTGGAAACCTCCCGTGTGCGCTGGGCTCAGGTGGCTGCACGCAGCAGGCTCGGCTCGGCTCGGCCGGCTCGGAGCTGTGTGCAGGGAACAGGAGGGAGATGGGAGGGTGCTGCTGCAGGGAGGCATTCTGCAGGTCCATGTGGTGCTCCTACTCGGATTCCTTCCCTCTTTCCTGGGAAGATGGGGAGAAGGGTGGTTACTTTGTGCACTCACCTTTACAGACCCTTCCCCACCTTGTTGCACTTGGTACTGACTTCAGGGCAGCTGTCCTTTCCACCACTTTGTTCTTCATCCCTCTGCTCCTGCCTCTTCTCTGCCCTGCTGTTTAGTAGGGTTGTCTGTCCTTCCCCGAAAAGCAGGGTTTGTGAGCACGTGGAAGTGAAGAGGTTCACCCCCCCCTCTCCATCTCCATGCTGTTAAAGCCATCACTTGGGATGTCAAGGCCACCCCAGATGACCAGATGAGAATAATGACTGCAGAGCCAGCCCCAGGCTCCCATGTAAGCAGCACAACACTTTACATTCCCTTCTACAGACACCCAGGAGAGGGGTGATCCAGTCCTGCTCCCCCACTGTGCATGCAATGCCACCAAAATTGGTGCCAGTATAGACCCCATCCTGCAGTGGGTTGGGGTTTTTTTTCTTTACAAAGGGCTGGCTTTTCCTTTTGATAATTACCAACCACACTGATGTGCTTTTGTTCCCTTTGAAGTCATCTGTATCTCCACAGATTCTTCCTGCTGCTTTGAGATATGTTTTTGTCCCAAATTGCTGAAGACAGCCATGAACAATCTCCTTCCTGCCACAAAGCAGCATGGAGAAGGTCTCTGCTCCTTCCCAGATAGGTACTAGCTTCCCAATGAGTACCAACAGTGCTTGTCTCCTGCAGGTATGATACTGAGTGAGCTCTTCTTGGAGAGAAACCTGTAACATCAGCCCTTCCCTCCTGTCAGCTGGCTGATGGCATGGTGTTTGGCATTTCAGAATTTGATATCCCAGCTGTGTTTTGCTTTGCAAGACTGGTGAAATGAAAAGGATGCAGCCAGCAAACACACACACAGAGCTGCACTCATCCCCCCCACAATCACAGGGTCCTAGAATGGTGAGGTTGCAAGGGACCTCTGGAAAACATCCAGCCCAACCCCTGCCAGAGCAGGGTCCCCTTGAGCAGGCTGCACAGGGCAGCGTCCAGGATCACGGGGTTGGAATGTCTCCAGAGATGGAGACTCCCCAACCTCTCTGGGCAGCCTGGCCCAGGGCTCTGCCACCCTCCCAGCAAAAAAGCTCCTCCTCAGGGTTAGGTGGAACTTCCTCTAGTCCAGTCTGTCCCGTGGCCCCTTGTCCTGTCCCTGGGCACCACTGAACACAGACTGACCCCTCCTCCTGAGCCCACCCCTCAAGTGTTTATCAGCACTGAGATCCCCCTCAGTCTTCTCTTCTCCAGGCTGAACAGCCCCAAGTCCCTCAGTCTCTCTGCATCAGAGAGATGTTCTGGTCCCTTCATCATCTTTGTAGCCTTTTTTTGTCCTCCCCTCCAGCAGCTCCCTGTCCCTGGGAGCCCATCCAGGTTCCCACACTACACTGGTGACATGCAGCACACGGCATGGGGCTGGCACAGCGTCAGGGCATGGGGGGAGCACAAGAAGACCCCAAGGGGAGGGAAGAGCCTGACTGCAGCAAGGATGAGAGCAGGGTTTCTCAGATCCGCACAACCTGGGGCCAGGCATAGTCCAGCACCCCCAGAGCTCATCCTTTCCCACACCTGGAAAAAGCCACCACAGAAGCTGCAGGAGCAGGGATGCAGGCAGAGCACATCTCACCCTTGGCAGGCAACAGGTAGGGAGTAGAATTTCCCCCTTTATTTTCTCATCCTGACAAGAGAAGGGAAGATTTTTTTTGAACTGGTGGGAGAGGCGTGATAGTTTAACTCAACAGTTTGCTGTTAGCACTGAAGAAGCCTTCTCCACACGTTCCCCAGTAAACAAACCGTGCTCTGAGAAAGAAAGGCCTGTTTATAAAAGCTCCTCCTGACGTTTGCCTCCTCAACCATAGCAAAGCATGTGCTAGAAATAGATGCCTTGAATGATCGAGTCTGTTTTGAGTCTCCTCTCTTCACCAACCAAGGAAATCCCTCTGTACAAACATTTAAACTGGAACATCTGGAGCGCAGTAATTTTATCTTGAAGATCCACATCAAACAAACCTGCAGCTCGGCCCAAGAAGATCTACAAATACTTCCCCAAGGAGACCCCAGCCTTCCAACGTGGGTACCAGGAGGCTTGTGATTTAAAAGGAAGATAATTCAGCATCTCTTTATCCACGCCTGACAAGTCCACCAGCATTCGCGTGGAATTAGCGCTCTTCATCAAGCCCAAAGGAAACCAGATTTTGTCCCAGTTATTTGATGCAGGCCTGGAAATACCCAGTTGAACATTTATATAACCAAGAAACCCCGTGCATCGTTCCCAGCTAGAGCTTTACCCAAGAAATTTCACTTGGGTTACACTTTTTCTGTACAGCTGAACTGCTAAAATAAGCACCCAGCCATATATAGCACAGTAGGTTGGCACTCACAGCAGTGGGGAATGACTGGATTCAATTTTCCATGGAAGAATGACAATTAAAATTGCTTTCTTTGGTATATCCCATCCTTTTCTGTTGTTTTTTCCTGTGCTTTCCAAGTGCAGAGTAAATTTAGGGACGCCAAGCTCCTTTTTCCTTCAAAATCTCACTTCCAGTTTCCATCTTATTAAAGACATGACTTAACTTTAATGTGTGTAACATAAACGGCCTCGTAAAGAGGAAGAATTAAAACAGCATGGCAACATTTGCAGCTTCAAGAGGGGGGAAAAATGGCATGGCTTATTTCCTTTTTGGTTGTTGTTTATCCAGTGGGTAAACCTCAGTGTTGAGTCTCCTACTGAATCCTTTGCCTCCCCTTGCAATAACTGGGAATTCCACCTTTTGCAAAGTTATGATATTATATCCACAAATAATCCATCTTGTCAAGCCCATCTCCTACGTCGGAGATAAAGTTGGAGCTGAGTCACTGCAGACATCTGGAGAAGGTTCATTACTTGTAATTGTGAGCCCCTCTGTTAATGCACCCCATGAGAAAGGAGCTGACAGGCTGCATATTTCTGCAAACTGTTCCCAGAAAGAACCAATTTCCTGACTTCCATGTGGTGTCAATAATATAGGCATGAGATGGAGCAGTGCTTATGAAATATTAAATCTGCTTACAGGACCCAGCTATAAGCAAATTCAGACCACCTGGGAGATGGAGGTTTGCACTGGGTATGTAGAGTTTGGCACTCACCTGGTATATGAGACTGATGGGTTCTAATCTATTCATTTTGGCTTATTTACCACAAAACTTCCCGACAGTAGTAGAGGAGGGGGGGGGAGGAGAAAAAAAGGCAGAGGGTGGAGGGGGTAAAACACATTTCTTCACGTTTAGGACTCAAACCTTTCAAATCACAGACATTATTAAATTTACTATCATAAGCAGCCAGAGATCTTATTATTCATGGGCAAAATAAAAAATATATATATAAAAAAAAAAAGAAAAAAGGGGCTGATATTTCATGGCTTTTGAGTTAGATCATTTTGGTTCATGCCAAGGAAAACAAAGCATTAGTGTTTTGATGTTTTAATATAATGATTTAATTCTCTCATTTGATATTAGAACCCAGAAACACAACAAACACCAAGACCCCCCCCTTCAAAATCCTCGAGTGGGAGCAAAGGCTCTTAAATCACTTCAGCACCTCCGACCTCCCGTTTTGCGGCGTGTATTTTATGCTGGGGACTTTGTGAGAGGGGGGGGTCCTTAGCCCTGCAAACGTGCAGCTTGATAGTGCTAAACCTGCATCTTGGAGAGCTTGGCTGTGTAAATTGAAAAACATCTGGGCTCTTTCTGCTGGCAAAAGTTCCAGTTCCTTGACCTCGGAGCGGGTCTATTGACTTGAGCCTCAACACAGACTTTTCATAGAATCATAGAATCCCAGACTGGTCTGGGTTGGGAGGGACCCCAAGGGTCACAGAGTTCCAACCCCCCTGCCACAGGCAGGGCCCCCAACCTCCAGGCCTGGAGCTACACAAGGTTGCCCAGGGCCCCATCCAACCTGGCCTTGAACACCCCCAGGGATGGGGCACCCACCACCTCTCTGGGCAGCCTGTTCCAGCCCCTCACCACTCTTCCTGTAAAAAACTTCCCCCTAATATCGAGTTTAAACCTTCCTTCCTTTAGCCTCACTCCATCCCCCTTGTCCTGCCGTTATCTCCCCTTTAACAAGCTGATTCCCCTCCTGTGTCTCTGCTCCCTTCAGGGACTGGCAGGCTGCAGTGAGGTCCCCCCACAGCCTTCTCTTCTCTGGGCTGACCTAGCCCAGCTCCCTCAGCCTCTCTCCCTAGGGGAGCTGCTCCAGCCCTCTGATCATCTCCATGGCTCCTCTGACCCCTCTCCAACAGTCCCACATCTCTCTTGTATTGGGGCCCATCTCTGGACACAGGACTCCAGCTGGGGCCTCCCGAGGACAGAGGAGAGAGGGACAATCCCCTCCCTGTTCCTTCTTTTCACTAATTCATCCCTGATTTTCTACTCCTTTCTGTGAGGTGGTCCCTGGGAAGTAACCCAGCACCCCTGGGCTGGGAGCAGATGGAGACGTGGAGCTATAGGCATGGGGAGAAAGCAAGTTTAATGGCATTAAGCCACTATCTATATTGTCCTCCCCAGGACTGGGGATGAAGAGTGGTCTCCATTTTCACTAGCTGGAAATAAAAGACAGTTTTCCCTCAAGCAATTTGAGAAGAACTGGGGCAGAAACAGGCTGTCAGTAGATCAAGACCAAGATGCCAGCAAGCTTAGGGGCATTTTGCTCTGTGCTGCAAGGAAAACAGAGGTAAAACGTTGCCTGGGACTTATTAGCAACACCTTCCAGCAGAGGAAACTGTCTGAGATGATGTAGGCAGGTCCCAGGAAGATGGAAGATGCACATTGTACTGCTAGACCAAGAGCTGGCCTACACCACGCTGGAACACATGGTATGGAGATGTTTGATCATCCTGGGGTGTGGGTGAGTGCAACCTCTCCCCATCTCAGCACTGAGCTTCTCTGCCAGGGCGCTGCACAGCACAGCACACCCAGAGATTTGGGTGCACGTACGCCTTCCCATCTATTCATGTCATGTGTGCAGGAAAGGGGCTATTTTTGGTTTACAGCCTCTTTGCTGCAGCCAGTATCTGTCAGCGGGACATGACGTACGGCGCTGTGTGACAGCCCGGCTCCCCGCTCCCCCTCACACGGCAGGAATGCCTCTTGTTGTCTCTCTTCTGGTCTGCGTCGGAGCTGAGAGCATCCAGCCGGGATGGCTTGAGGCACAGGCAAAGCAGGCAGCTGCTCAAAGCAGCTCAGGACTCCCTGCCTGTGCCAGAGTACTGCAAGAGCGGTGGGCTCCTGCCACTGAGGGAGAGCTGGGGAGGTGGCAGGCATGGCCGTCTGCACCGGCAGCAACCAGAGCAGCATGCTGTGATCTTCTCCCACTCCCCATCCTTCCCCTGACTCTCCTCCTGAGGATCAGCAGGTACAGGTTGAGAAGTTCTGAGCTGGATTTTCCCCTCCCACACTGCTCGGTCCTAAAGGTCTAATGCTGCAAGGTGCTTTTGGGGGTCTCTGTCCTAAGGAACCTGCTTTGGCAGGGGGTTGGACCCGATGATCTCTGGAGGTCCCTTCCAACCCCTACAGCTCTGTGATTCTGCAATTCTGTGGCTGTGTGGTGCTGGTGTCCTGTCTGCTGCTGGTCACTGGAGGACCTGAGCCTCTGATTCCCTCATCTCCAATTCTCCAAAAGGAGATTCTTACACCTAATTGCAGGTGCCAGACTCTGGCAGTATCTAATGTTTCGTGTTTCTTCATGCAACGGGTGCTGTGTGCTACCCAAACAAGACAAAATAAAACTGCTGATCAAATAAACCAGAATGATCCTCTGTGCTCCCCAAAAGAACAACAAGGCTCTGGCTTAATGAAGCACAGAGTCTTTTGCTCCTGACAGCCAAGACTCATACCTGGGGTGTGTTTTAAAGATGGCTCAGCCCAGCAGTTGCTAGTACAAGGCTGGATATCGTGCCCAACAATGGTTGACCACATTTCCACAAATGACTGTCCGTGCTCAGGAGCTTCCATTATACACATTTTCTTCTCTCAGAAAAGACTCCACACCTCAACCTCCACGGGGTCAGCAGCCACAGAGGGTTAGCATGACCTACAATGGGACTAGCAGTCCTACAGAGGGATGAAGGGCTGTGTAGCCCCGTGACTCTGGTACTCCTGTAGTAAAGGAAAAAGGGGCTAAGAAAGCAGTCCTGGCTCACAGAAGATGCAAACATTTGTGCCTGATCCGTGCTTCTTAAGTACCCAAAGAAGTTCAACCCAGGCCAGGACCCTCCTCTGAAGATGCACTGCCCTGAGCACTGCGGCATCCCATTAATACCAGTAGATTCACGGTGGGGCTCAGTGTCCCCTTCTTGCATTAACGGACCAGGGCTGTATATTGGCAGAGGGTTTGTGACATGCCCACCTGTCCATCTCAGCTCCAGCTCCAAGACCACAAATCCCTCTATTCTGTCCCAATCCTGCCTGGCACTGAGCATAGAAGAAGTGCAGGCAAAAACACACAGCAGGGACACGCAGCACCAAATCTCACCAATCATTTATCACCTCAGCAAGAAGAGCTTGGTAACAGGCTGTTATCTTCAGTGGTAAGAAGCAGCAGAAAGGAGACACCAGGACTAGTTCACCAACCCCAGGTCACCTCCCCTGGCCCTGGCTTTATCAGTTATCAGTGTCTGCAGCTCTCCAGGTGCTCAAAGAACAGAGATACTCCTCACCACGTCCAGATCATCTTACCCACCCACTGAAAACCAGAGCCAGCTGGGTGCCGCTGCCCATCAGCACACACCAAGCCTTTTGCCAGCCAAGGATTGAGCTGGGGTGTGAGCCACCTCCCGGAACCAGGCTGATTTCCCCCAAAACAGGGCTGCTGTCCACTCTCCCAGCATGAGGACTGCGTTGCATCACCCCCAGCCTTCCCCTCTGCTTGTTTCTGATGGATCGTGGTGACCTTGTCAACATATTTCCTGGAGTTTTGTAAAGTGTTATCTGAACGGGCCCCTTCCAAAAAACAACAGCATAAACCAAAGCAATTTGGGTAACGATGGCCTTTTGGTCTGGTTTATCCCACACCAAACTCCATAGATGGCAACTGTGAACGTTTCCCAGACCTTCCAGTAGACCTTGGAACTGTCTCTCTGATTTATCGGTTGTTTCACGACACATGCATTTCTCCTATATAATCCCAGTGTTTTGCTTATAAGCTGTATTATAACCAGGAATCAATCTTCTTTATTTGAACATTTAGGACAGATTCACACATCATTTTACCATTAATTAAAATAGACTCAGCCTCACAGATCTTTCAGGTTTCCAGCCTGGATGTGATGTTTCAGCTCTTTGCCGCTGCTCGTCTTACAGGGGGGGTGGAATATAATAAAATCACAGACTTCAGGGCTTTCTCTTGCAGCTTGAAGAAGAACACAGGTTGTTTCATCACTGGTTGTGAGACATGTGTTACCCGGCTCATTAATTCACAACAGTTCTTGTTCTCTCTGCCTTTTTCATGCTGATCTGATGCATTTGTGAAGTCCAGGGTTGTACTGCAAGTGATTAATGCTGCAGTAAAGTCTAATAAACTGAGATTCCAACCAAAAAAAGAAAAAAAAGTGTGAAAAATGTAATCTCTAATGTTCTGAAAGCTCACATATGACAAAACCCATAAATCACCCCAGAAGTAGTCATTATGGTGAGTTACTAACTAGATTATACAGCTGCATTTGTCATAATTTCCCATTACGTAGAGAATAAACCTATCAGGCTGATTTATGGCAGGCGGCTTCACAATATGGGAACAGGGACCTGGGCTGTTCTGTGGTGAACGAGGAGAAATGTTGTGTCTACTCAAATGCAGGATGGAAAAGGCAGGAGGGGAGATCTTCCCCTTTGCTCATTTGAAGGCACTGGTTCTGGGACAGGTAGCACACAGAGAGGAGTCAGGCTCACGCCCATGGGATGGCAAGAGAGAGCATCCACCATAGCATCCCACCAGCAGCAGCAGAACGTGTTCTCCACAGGTAGGGTGGAGGGAGAACATAGGAGGTCTTTTGGGGGGACTGAAGCTGTTCATGGGGAAAGTGGGTGCTTTTCTCATGTCTGGGCATCTCCATAGCCCCTTATATACACCAAACATGCTTTCAGCATGGACCTACACAGAGCCCTTCCACTTCTATGGAGGAGAAAACAGGAAGGACTTGTTTGGGACCAAAATGATCTGTGTCAGCCTGTGGAAGAGAATTTGGCCAACTCAAAGAAATGGCCTCATGAGCAAGGGTAGGCTGCACTTCTCTGGAGGTCCAGCGTGGTTTTTCAGACCACTGCAAAGTAAGCTACATCCTCCTAGCGTGATCTCTGTATCACCACGCTGCTCTGGATTGAATGAGAACTTCTGCAGCGATGTGAGATCATTCCCAGCCCCTCCACAGAGGCAGGCAGCGAGCTGAAGTGGCTGATTTACTAGCAAGAACAGCTGATGAAGGCGACATCAATGAGGACACTTGGCAAGCCCGGCTCTGCGCAACCAGAGCCTGCCTGTCTGTGGTGGCACAGCCTGTAATTAGCTGACACTCATCTGCTATATGCAGAAAGGATAAATATTGACAAACCTCGCAAGGGTCTCCGTTTATTCAGCAGCTGCTGAAAGCACCAGGTGGTTTGGTAGCCTGGTGCATCTGTCTCTTACCACAAGCTGCCACCCAACCCTATAGCAGCTCACAGCCAAGAGCAAGGAGGAGGTTGCCCGTGTTCTCCTCTTCTAATTAAATATCACAGGGGCTGGTAAAACAGGCACCAGGCTCAGTGTGATCTCCTCCTTGACTCAGTTTGCTGCTAGAGATCAGACCCTGGGAGCTGCTAACACCCACACAGAAGGGACCGGAGAATTGAATTTTACTTCTTGCAGGACTTTGGGCAAATCTCCTTGGTCTTCTGTGTCTCATCTCCACACCTGTAAAATGGGTAGAGGAAAGAGACCTCTTTCCATCCAAATGAATCTGTGGTCGCTATGTTTAGCTCTGGGACCACCTGGAGCTCTAAGATCTCTGGAGAACCTCAGAGCAACAGGGACCCTTGATTTTTTGTTTTCCACCTGGAGCTGCTACAGACATCCAACCCACAATCTTTCTTCCAGAGGCCCGGGATCCAGAGAGGGGAAAGAACCTGAACAAGCATTTTTGGCCTTCTGGTTGTGGACAACCAAAAGCAGTTTGTGGGTTGTGGGAGGTAGGAGCTGACAGACCAGAGTAAGCCAGGAGGTCGGTGGCCACGGATCAGATGCCCAGAGCTCCTACACTCCCCTGAGAGTGTCCCACCATGGTCTCAACTCCTTAAACACTCCAGAAAGGGCCCAAACATGCAAGAAAAGAGGCTGTGTTTGTCCTCCAGGGGATTTCTGCTTGTTGCCACTGTGCAACAGGCAAATGCAATGAAGGAAATGGTGACCATAAAGGTGGTGGAGATCCCTAGGTGCTGTAACTCAACAGGTCCATGGGTCAGACAAGCTAAACAACACAGCTTTTTGGTTACTTATGGAGAACCTCCCCCTCCGTGTCACCTTCTAAGGGCACAAGAACCATGAAGGGTCTTGCAAAATGACTGGGCAAAGGGAGTTGGAGGTGATGTCATGCTGCCACCCCTCTGAACTGGCAAAGGGTCTTTCAAGAAGGATCCCCAGAGTGAGCACACATTGCCTGTGCTTGCTTTAGTGACAGCAAGCGCTAGCAACAGCTAAGTGTAACCTGAGCAAAGCACCTTATCTCTGTGACACCTGGAAGGCGACTTGCTAGCCCTTATCACTGAGCAATACTTTGATCTACCAGGTGGGAGCAAAAATGACGGGATCCCACATGTTTCTCAAGAGACTTCTCCACACTGAGCATCCCTGGCCCACCTGAACCCACCTGTGACATCCCACTCCGTCTCAGATTCCCACCCTGGTGAAGCACCTGTGGAGCTGAAACCTACCTTGAAAAACAACCGGGGGTGGGTAGGGGGGGATGGGGAGGGGAAATCAAAGAAGAAAAGAAATTGTCTTTTGTGGCAGCCAGAAGAGCTTGCTTTGGCCAGACAGCAGAGCCCTCTTCAGTCCAGCGGTAGGTAGTGAAGAGCTGGGTGAACCAATGTGACCTTGCAGGCACTGGCAATCTCCCAATTGGGCCAAGCTGGGGTTTATCTGGTGCTTGGGTATAGAGGGCAGCAGGACCTTCGGGACACAGCCAAACACACCTAGGCATTGAGGCTTTCATCATTCATAGAAGAGGAGGATGAGGCAAAACCAGAGGGTTGGAAACACATCACAGAATCACAGGATCACAGAGCTGTAGGGGTTGGAAGGGACCTCCAGAGCCCATCGAGTCCAACCCCCTGCCAAAGCAGGGTCCCTAGGACAGGGCACACAGGTCGGCGTCCAGATGGGGCTTGAATATCCCCAGAGAAGGAGACTCCACACCGCCTGGGCAGCCTGTCCCAGGGCTCCCTCACTGGGAAGAAGTTCTTCCCCAGATTGGTGCAGAACTTCATACAATCACAGATTACAGTTCAAGCAGAAAGTATTATTTCATGGAGAAATCTTGGGGCAAACGAGGGGGGAAATGGGGAGAAAGGGAAGAACCCCCCATCCCAAAGCTAATAAATAAAAAGTGATTTACCAAAACATGTCACCATGTGACAAGGTAGTTTTTCTTGCAAGCAGGTGCACTGCAGTTTTAGAAATATTAAATCTTAAGAGGTTTGCATTGCACAATAGATGGCAGCCAGAAAGCATGTTGATGTTTTTTGGCAGTGTTTCAGATGTCATGGTATTTTTTTTTTTTTTCATTTTTTTCAATTTTTTTTTTCACTTTAAAGCTTCCATCAGCAGGAGGGAAAGCTGTGCCAAGGAAAAGGAATCAAATCTGGATGCAGAGAGGCTTGCATTCAGACAGAGGCTCTCTGCCAGATGCTACAGGGCCAAATCGGAAACAACCACATTGAGTTCATTACAACTGCATAATCAAAAGCCTGCATAAAGGCAA
>VZTU01026747.1:0-13257 GCA_013400835.1 Zapornia atra
ACCTTTTGTCATTTTTAACATGAAGTAAGTCATTATCTGCAAGATTTTAAAGCAAATTGACTGTGAGGACATCCCTGAGCTCCAGAAGAAGTAGAATATATATACGTAGCAATGTGTCCTGAGAGGAGTGGGCTTGTGGCCCATCCAGACTTACTGCTGCATGTCTCTGCCTGCCCTAATAAAACCAGGCCTGGCGGGCAAGCGGAGACATGTCAAGCCAGATCAGAATGCAGTAACAAAAAGCATAAGCCAGTGGGGACAAGGCAAGAAACTGCAAGAATGTTAACTGCCTTATAAGGACTAACCTGACTGTGTAGCTTTAACCAATTATTAGCTATAGTGAGGTGCACGTGAGGCACGTGAACAGAGCATATAGCCAATAGCAATGTGATGTAACTCATGTACTGATATAGAAATATATATAAGCTGTGTGTGTGTTTCAATAAATGAGCTCTGCATTGATCACATTGGTCTGAGTTGAGTCCGCAACTTCAGCTTGGCATATATATATATGTGTGTATGTATATATATATGTGTGTGTGTGTGTATATATATATATATATATATATATACACATATGTACTTTCCCTGGTAGTCTTGGCAATGAGTATTAAAAGACACCAAAGAAGATTAAAATGAACCTCAAATACTGTGTTTTATCTTAGCTAGATACATACAGCATTTCCATTTTAGGGTTTCCAAAGATGTCTCTCACATATTACCTTTTGGAAGCAAATATAAAGACTAAAATGGACACCTGATCTTAGGATCAAATTTTATGCGTATTCAGTGGCTGTTGTTAACAGCTCATTACTTGTAAGAGTTAGTCATTGAAATAATTGCTAAATATGGATGTTCTTCCATGGCTTTACTCTTGCATCAAATGTGTTGTGATCTAATTTAACCTGTATTCTCATAAAAGGATTATTTCTTTTATCCAGGCTGTTAATTCAGCTGCAGTGATTCTTATCAGAATCTTATCGTTGCAGAAAAATGCCCCCTCCACATGAATGCCAACTGTTATCTTAACTTGACTTCATGGTTTGATACCAGTTTGGCCTAATAAAATCCTAGTTCAGCCATTCAAATATAGGATAAAGAGACCAAAAAGTCTTGCATTCAAGAAGCCTTTCTCGACTGACACAAGAAAATGGTTTATTGCCCCTGAGAGCGCAGGTGCCGTTATGCTGAGTGGAGAGATCAGCTCATTGTGACCCTTTCCAGCTGGTACACCAAAGGGAAGTTGAATGGAGTGAATCATCATTAAAATTACTATTCACACTCTGCTCTCCAAAGGTAATGTAAACAAGAAATGTAAGTAAACATATGCATAATTTAATATTTTCCTGCAGGCCTATATCTGTTAATAACGTGAAGTGTCTTGCCACTGGCAAGCTGAAAGAAAAGGTTCAGGAGCACAAGGAAAGCTGCAGGATAGGACTAAATATAAACAAATGAGGATCTAGAGAATATTTTATAGTTTGATCAGTAGGCTGAAAAGCTTCTGATATGTAACTGGAGGAGAACAGCTGCGGGGAACAGCCTGTGATGCTGTACCTGCCCCAGCTCCATGTGTGTCAGAAAGAAATACAGTTGCAGTTCTGAACTATATGGGTTTCTTGATGCCAAAATGAGTTTTACTCACTACCTGGACACCCTTCAAGCACACAGTGTGTGTCCTTCCTTTTCTAAGCAAGAAGATGAAGAAGGCTGGCAAAGCCCAGTTTTCGGAGCCAGTTGTCAGCTTCTGGGGGCCACCTGGGCACAGAGCTGGGGGGAGGATGTAATCAGATGGGGCCGTCTGAGATGCGGCGGCTGATGGCCCTTCAGCTCTGCTCGTAGTCTTCATCCTCCTGCCAGCTGCGCCCTTGCCCGTCACTAGCTGTGTCCATCACATCCACAGGAAATCTTTTGCTGCTGCCTGAGCAATTTTTCCAGACAACACCAAAAATAAATATGATGGAGGGCTCACATTTGCAGTCACAAGGTGTTTGTCTCCCTACTTCATTTCATTTAAAGTCTACGAGACACCTTATGCAGGGATGGTGAGGAGACAAGCAGGAAAACCTGCCAGAAAGATTTATGTAAAACCCTTTCTCTCTTTTAGGCTAGTAAGCACTTAGTAAGCACAGTATTTAAGAGACAAAGATACTTGTCTGAGAAGGCACTTACTGAAACTGAATGTGAAGTAACTTAGCATGAAGGTGACAAAGTCATCTACCCTGTTACTAACTGACCACCAGTTAATGGATCTGAGAACCAAGAACTTTGAACTGAAATGAGTAATACCATGAAAGGTAATTTAATTTCAAAATCAAGGTGATTGCACTCAGATAATTTTTTTTAAAGCCATGAACTAGTCAAGCTACTCTCACTAGTCATGGTACTTACTCCATATTTTGGAAGGGGAAAGAGTAGATATAACAATGACAGAATTTCCACTTCAAAGCATTTTAGAGGTGTTGAGATCTCTGGGTGATGTGTGACATTAAGAACCATTGTGTGAGCCTTAATGAGGGAAGTAAATGTATATTTTCTACCAAAATAAAACTGTTGCCTTTTTTAACTCAAAGTGGGATTTGGAATCAACTGTTTGTGAAAATCCTTTCATTAGCACTTAGATGAAAGTGTCTGGGGAGGCTGATAGAGCATGTGCTGGATCTCCATTACACCCAATGCCTGTTCTGGGCTACCAGTCTTTCACATCAGCACCAGTGGACAGGGAAGGGTTGGGGGGGAAACTCTGAAGCACTGGATGAAAGAGCAGAAGACAGCACTGCTTTCGTAGGCTTGGGAAAAAATTTTGTCCTAATTTAATATGTCTCTAGTAAATTACAGACTCAAATGCAAGGAGGGCTAATTAATATTTAACCTGAATCTTTTGCATGACACAGGCCAAAGAATTTGGACTAGAGAGTTTTAAAAGAGAGAAACCTGATGAAGTTCAACAAGGGCAGGTGTAGGGTCCTGCACCTAGGGAGGAATAACCCCAGGCACCAGTACAGGTTAGGGATTGACCTGCTGGGAAGCAGCACTGTGGAGAAGAACCCAGGAGTGCTGGTGGACAACAAGCTCTCCATGAGCCAGCAGTGTGCCCTCATGGCCAATGGTATCCTGGGGTGCACTAAGTAGCATGTGGTCAGCAGGGTGAGAGAAGCTCTATCCCTTTACTCTGCCCTGCTGAGGCCACAGCTGGACTGCTGTGTCCAGTTCTGGGCTCCCCAGTTCAAGAAAAACAGGGAATTACTAGAGAGAGTCCGTCTGAAGGGTACAAGATTAGGAGACTGAAGCATCTCTCATATAAGGAAAGGCTGAGAGAGCTAGATCTGTTCAGCCTGGAGAACACTGAGAGAGGATCTCATCAATGCGTATAAATATCTGTGTCAATAGGTTGGGGCCACACTCTTTTCAGTCGTGCCCAGTGACAGGTCAAGGGGAGACAGGGACAAACGGAAAAATGGGAAGTTCCCTCTGAACATCAGGAAAAACTTCTTCACTCTGAGAGTGGCAGAGCACTGAAACAGGCTGCCCAGGAAGGCAACTTCAGAGTCTCCTTCTCTGGAGATAACTCAAAACCTGCCTGGATGCAATCCTCTGCAACCTGCTCTAGGTGACCCTGCTTTAGTAGGGGGATGGACTAGGTGATCTCCGGAGGTCCCTTCCAAACCACAACATTCTGTGTTTCATATTTGAAACTCTATGAGCTTCAAA
This sequence comes from Zapornia atra, assembly GCA_013400835.1. NCBI lineage: Eukaryota > Metazoa > Chordata > Aves > Gruiformes > Rallidae > Zapornia > Zapornia atra. The sequence goes on from VZTU01026747.1 coordinate 3,712, forward strand.
ACAAAAATTACCATTGCTAATAAACGTTGTATGCTATATCAGATTCTTAATGAATCTTTGTTTTATCTTTGGGAGCAATAATTGGAATTGACACTGCATGGTTTATTTCTTGCTAAGTCTACCAACCTTTTGATTCTTTGATACTGTTTCAGTGACTAAATTTGATGAGGCAGACAAGGACCTGGATCTCTCTCTGAAAAATTAATTTGCAATTCAGCCTCTTTTTGGTGTTCACAGTCAGAATCGTATGTAAGTAAAGAATAGTGATAACTTGGAAACTGCAAATTTTGGCAGGGAAAAAAGTAACCATGATGGCTGTCTTAATCCTGTACATGAAGAATTAAGGAGTTCTGTGTCATCTCATTTACTCTGCAGGTGAAATGCAGGCTTGTCGCCAATACCATACAATAATGGTTGCAAAGATATCTAAGGGTATCACCAAGGAAGCCTGTTTATTTCTGAGGATCAGAAGTTCTTTCATCCTGGGACTCCTGGTGGCATTCCTGAGACTGTTTAGGTGTATGAATGGGTGAAAAGCATCACCGGGGGATATGTGTGGTTATGGTGATACTGCAAGAGTTTGAGCTTCCAAAAGGAAGAAAACTGGAAAGAGGGTGTCATTCAGCATGTCTGCGTGACACACAGGCTTTTTTTTTTATTCTGTGATGTTTCTTCAACAGCATTTGCTAATTTGCCTTCTTGATAGAGGACCTGGATATCTCAGTTTTCAAGAACAGTAGATGTTACCCATCGGACTTCACCGCTTATTCAGGATGGGGACCCGCATAAAGGTGGTAGATGAGACCCAGAGCTCCCAGGTTTTTGAAGCAGTCCCAGCAGTATAATTGTAGCTGGAGGAAAGTTTACTATTATTTCCACAAGCTCCATTTAAAGGATTCAGTCAGCAAATAGACATGCATGTTTTGTAGGGAATCTGGGACACTTTGAGAAATCCTTGGAACGCCTCTGCTTGGCTTAAGCAAACTGATGCAGCCACACTTGGAATGAAATGCAGTAGATGCAGCTGTGTGTATTAGTTTTTCTTAGCTTGTTTGTGATGTGAGTACAGGTGAAAATGATCCTGGAGAATTTCTTAGTTTTCACAGNNNNTGTTGTTTCACTTGTCAGAGCTTTGTAGAACTAGATGGCCTTTCAGGTCCCTTCCAACTCAAACCATTCTGCATTTCTATTATTTTTGCATATATATTATCTGTGGGGATGTTAACTGTTCAAGAATATGAATCTTGATAAGTTCCTGAGTTTTTGCTGCTTAGAAAATGTCCTTTTTAGGCTTAAGTTCCCAAATTGTGTGCCTGCTTGCAAGCAGGGTATTTGCTTTGCTAAATGGAATCCTTGGTTCCCTCTCCATTCAAAACTGTTTCTGTGTTTTGCATTAAACAGCCACCAAATAACATACAGGACTAAAGGCAAGAGTGCACAACTTTCTAAGTAAAAGCTGACACTAGTATAACGGTTTGTGCAGCCTCAAGACTTTGAATTTTATAGCACTTTTTTCTTCTGTAGTTAACCATAACAAATGTTAACACAATGCAAATTTACCTTGATATAAAAGTAAAAACTAGTAGTTTGTTTTGAAGCTGGTAGTAGTTTATATTATATTAAACTGAGCTGCCCCAAGGTCTAGAAAAAAGTCTAATAAAAAGGCAAAAGGCACAGAAGGTAAGATTTTATTTGATATAAATGAAACATACAGTGAAGCAAAGGAATGCTGATAATGTAATTTACAGAGGGCCACTGTGTAGGTCACATGGTTTAATCTTCACTATAAATTCACTGGCATTGCCTCTGTGTCTTTCATTATTATATCATACCTGCTAAATCATTTCCCATCCTTCTCCATTTTAAAGCTAATCCCCTGTCTATAGATAACACGTTTATATTACACACACACTTATTTCATAGTCCTTTTAAATATATAGATGTGTATTTGTAGTGTATAGAATGAAGTAAACTTGAGACTTTCAAATCCTGAAATGACTCAAGCTGTTTTACGTCATTGTCTTAAACTATTAGAACTATACAGTAAAGGTCATGCTAACTAATGTACTCTGAAATTGAGAGAGCTAATTAGCTTAATCTGTAACACTTTGGTTCAGTGCTAACTTGAATAACAGTTTGCACAAAGCTGCAGACAGTGCTGTGTCCTGGCTACATATTAATATCTACAGATCCCGTGTTACCTGCTGGAAACAGGCAGTAGCTGTCATGGCAACTCTGTAACTTCTAATTTATTATTAAATGTTTATATTGCAGTGGCATACAGAGACTCAGACAATGGAAAGACACTGCCTTGCCAGATGTCTCTAGATGTTTACCTTCCAAGGGAACAGAAGGTGCCAAATGCTCTGTGAATATAATGCCAGTATTGAAATGAATTTTATTTAGTTGCTTTAAACTTAAAGACATAAACAAGTCCATTAAAATAAATATATTTTGCACTAAAGCAGTATTATTGTACTGCAGGTATTGTAAGAAGGTAAGAGAGCAAAGCTTCAAAATCAGGTTTAGCTTGTGCAAGGTTTCTACATATTTATTCCAGCAAGATTAACAATCACTTGGTCGTGTCAAAATTAAGTCTTGATATAGTAAGGGACAGCTCTGTGAAGCTGAGATGTACAGCTCTGAATGTTGCTTTTATGTTATTTTAGCAAGTAATGGTTGTTGCACCCTCAGAACCTGTCATTGTGCCATTAGTGCAGCCTGGGATCACCTACATCCACTGTAACACAGAAATACCCACAAAATAAATGCTTGTTATAATAATTCATAACTGAAGTCTTTGCTGGTGCTTTATTGCCATAGCACATACTCACTTTCTCATTTGTTCTCTGTCCATACATTATGACATTTTGATAATCTCTTCATTTCCTCCTTCCCTTTATCTTTTCTGTATGCTGGATTATTCTATAAAATAGGCACCGCAGACATGTGTGGGACAAACCTTTCTTTAATGGCTGCAACTTGATTAAAGAGAAGGCTTATAAAAAAATTTGCAAAACTTGCTGTTTCCAGACAAAATTCAAAACTTGAGTCTTCCAAAGTCCCCCATAACATTTCATGGATTTCCTTCAGTGTTTGAAATCACATCTCTCTGATGAGCACCCCCATGTTTCTCTAGAAAAAAAAATAATAAAAAAAATCTGTCTCCTGTAGAACTGTACAACACTTGGAATTTAGAAGCAGGATTTTGGAGGCCTGATTTTTTCTTCCTTATGGAAAGAAGAAAAAAATCACTAGAAAAAGTACAAAGGGCTTTCCTGATATGTTTCCTCTATCTTTCTCTTGGTTTTAATGGGATGGGATCTTGAAGGAAGGTAAAGAATGGAGCTGATTTTTTCCAAGCATCATGGGAACAGAAGGGGTGGCAGGAGTTATTGACTGGGAATCCACTATGGTGGATGGAAGAAGGTATTTACAAGGTTAGCCAAATTTTCTGCTCTAGTTGGAGAAAACACTGGGTAGAGACTGTGGATTTTTTACTTGGACTAAAAGGAAGGGCACTCCACACTCCTTGTCTCCTAAGTACTAACTGGCCATCCAACAGAAGGAGCTAAGGCTGAGGGGGATAATCACTTGGACTCACTGAGATATCCAGTTCATATTCTTCAGACAGTAAAATTCCTATTTGTGATTCACAAGCTGAGGATGAGGAGGTGTTACCCTATTTCCTCAGCTAGTACATAGTTTCCTTTCCAAATACTGTAGCTACACCTCTGCCAGGCCCCCATACTGGGTCTGCATGTCACTTTCCAGTGTGAAGCGATCCTGTGAAAGGGAGGTGGGTATGGGTCTGCCCTTTGCTAGATTCTCCCTGCTGTGGGGCAGTAGATGCATTCCCAGGGCATGATGTGTATGAAGCCCGTATGGTTCTTCTTCTCTGAAGTCTGACAGGCAACCCTCTGGCTGTCATTTGTTGTCAGTAGTGAGTCATTACATACCCTGAAGTTAACAGATTGGAATCACACACAACCTCAGCACCTCACCTGTTTCTCCACTGCTTAGCATACCCCATGAGATGCATTCTTTGGTCTGTGAGGGAACGAGTGAGACTGACATCTCTGTTGCATTCATACTAATGAATTTTCCTTGTTCAGCACTACGTTTAGATTTTTTGCATGCCTCTTGTCCACTCCTTTCTCTGCTGTCCACATCTCCCAGTGGGAGTCAGATGGGCTGCCTTCTCCCCTCTGCAGCACAGGGTATGGTCTGCATTGTGAGACCATGTGCGCATTGTTGCCTCTCCAGACCTCAGCTGCTGCATGCAGCTAGCACACTGTGCCAACACCATACTTCTGTCCAACACTCGGAGCTGTGTGGTGCAGGTCTGTGTCAGAGCAGGTATTTGTAGATGGTTCGGCTTTTGGTAACCGTTATTTGTGATGTGTAGCTATGAAAAAATGGAATTTCATCACTCAGGCAGAGTTCTTTCCAGTATTAAGTTCTAGCTGGGTAACTACTTTACCTTGGGTTTTCATTTACACCCAGGGCCCATAATCTGACACAAAAAAAGGCTGGAATTTTTAGTTCGAATCAGCACACAGCCATGCTGACAGGATTTGGATTACACTTCCATATAAAAAGCAGTTCCTGTGGATGCGACTGCAGGACAAGTGGCACAGACTCTAAACACTAAGGAAGAGGGAGCCACCTAGTCTCAGTTCTGCTGTGGCACTTTATAAATTAAAATCACTAATGCCAGGGAGGGAGCTGGAACTTCCAAATAACCTGAGAAGTCAATGAAAGGCTGAAAAGAAGCCTTCTTGTTACGTGTTTGTCTTTTTCTAATAGGAAAGGATAAGTAAAAACAAACAGAAATGTGGAATTTCATTCATAAAGATCAATTCTTGAAAGTTTAACCAAAAAGAGAACAGAGTGTGACAGCATCACTCAATCCTTTGACTATTCTTGCAAATGTAATGGCTACTTTGCAAGATCTGTTGGTTATAATTCAGGAAGAAAATTAAGAAATCATATTTCTGAGTTTTTATTTAACTGCTCCATGCCACCCTTCTCATTTAGCAATTAAATACTGGTTTTGATCAACTACAGAAGACATGGAGAGGAGTTTTAGCAAGAGGTCTCTGAACAACGCCCATCTGTCATGTTAAGCAGCTGTGCCAGAAAACTGCAGAGTAGCACTTTGACAAGAAAACAATTAAATTACTCCTGCAATGGACAAAGCTAATGTGAGCAAAACTTAGTGTCTGACAATATAAATTCTTAACCCTTGTGGGTTTTGTTTTTTCTTTCAGATATACCATTGGGAAGGCAAAAGACATTGGACAAGAGGGATTAAAGTAAGATGTGCTATAGTGGCCTAAAGCATCTCCTCGGTGGAGATGAGTGACCTCTTTCTATGTCACTTGACTGCTTTACTGTAAAAATGAAGGCTGTGTATCCAGAGAGATTTACCATAGCTCTTTAAAATTTTATGACTGCCTGTGCAGTCTTTGTTATGAATTCCCACGATCAGCCATGGGGAAGTTCTTGGCATTTCATAGCCTGACCTTTTGACTGTTATGATTGTGTAAGAATAAAGGAAAATGGTAATAACATATCATATTGGCATGTTTTGCCTAAATGTTACATTATTGTTCATTTTTAATTCCACTGAAAGATTAAAAGTGAAACTGACTGCTCAGGGGATATTCTTAGCAGTCAATCATGCAGTGGCCTTTGGCTTTTCAGTTAGAGTGTGAAGATTCCTGCTGGTAATTTACTGTTTTGACTTACACTGGATACAGAGAAACAGTGTAAGTTTTGTAGGTTCCTGACCACTAACTCCTTTCAATATCCTGGTCCTTACCCCACTGCTATTCTTAGCAACCATGAGTACCTGATTTATGAAGCATTATAATAACGCATTTCAAAGCCTGTGGCTTTACATAAAACCTTATTATTTTCTATTTCATGTTCGTACAGAAAAAATTCAGAAACTCCTAAAGGGCAGTAGAACTCAAAATGTGCAACTGTGTAGCTCCTGTGCTGATTGCAGCCACAAGGTAGCCCTTACTCTGCATGTTCAGTGAAGCATACTTACCTTGATTGTAACTCTACTCTCTTTTTTTTTAGTCAGCGTTTCCAGCGCGCTTCTGCTTTCGTTTTGATCTGCAGACTGAAGTTAGCATGCTGACTGAAAACAGAATTACAAGTTCCAAAAACAAATAAAAAAGGAAAATGTGAAAGCAGTAACCACTCATTTGTCTTAGGTTTTACTTTCCTTTTTCCTAAAAGCCTCCACCTGCTTGATTTTGTAGGTAAAATGACCTTTCCCAGCTTCTCATTCTTAGAACTACAGAGGAGGTTGAAACCTAAGGGGAAGTGCAAGCCTCCTATCTTGCTTTCCCAGTTTACAGAGATGTTAACATGAAGTTAATGTGAAGCTATGGAGCCTTCCTTTTTAGCAGGGATGCAGACACAGTAAGAACTTAGCTTAGTCCGCAGGCTGAGCTTATGGGGATGGCAGTGTCAGGAAAAAACCCAACCCAAACCAACCAACCAACCAAACAAAAAAAAATCAAAACAGAACCCAAAGTAAAAACTGAACAGTGGTGACAGTTTCTAAGATGGTTGTCATACATGGCATATTTAACAACAAGCTCCTCACTGCCCATGCAAAATTACAGCATGTCAAAGGCAAGGACAGCAGGCTACTGGCTCCTGTCTCGGTGGAGAAGGAGGACTTAAAGAGTATGTATGATACAAGTGCTGTCAACCACAACAAAGGTTGTTCAAAACATTAGCAAGGAGCACCCCAACAGTTGCAGTGTATGTCTTTCTGATGTCAAAACTCATATCTAGAAAATAGAGTTACATATCCAAAACAAGTGTCCAAAGTCAGATTTTTTAATTCACTCCAGTATTTAGCTGGCCTGAGGATCAGTGGGAGTGAGTATCCTGAGGTTCCACTGAATTATGTTCTGGATTCAAACACTGTCCTTACTGGAGAGAAACGCATTGTTTTTCTTCTGTTCATTGATTACTTTGCATCTCTTCAGAGCTCTCTTTCTTCAGCCAATCAGGCAGCCAAACCCTTTGCCATTTCCCTACTGTGACGAAGCACTAGTACATCAGTGCTTTGTTAATTCTGTCTGCCTCTATGAACCATTCCCAGCGTGGTTTCAAAGAGGAGAAGGCAGGTGTGGCTGGGATCTGAAGCTCGGGGAACACGGGCTGCGAAAGGATGCGAGGCGGTCTGCAGAAACGTTGCATTCTCCTGACACAGTTTTGTTCATCTGGCACCTGTCAACTTTGTGAGCCTGTTTTTTTCCTTTTTGTCCCCATGAAACAAAGGTGGCATTAAAATCTGAAACACCAGAGTTTCAGGCCTCCCTTTAGATCGCCTGACCTATCTTTTCATTGAAAAGAGCTCTGTAACGCCATACGTTCCCCAAGCCATTTTAGATAGCAAAGCTCTTATAAAAAGTGTTCAAACAAAAGGAGTTCAGGGGGAAGCAAGAATACACTTGCTAAATATTTGTGTAATTAGTGTAAAATCAGGACACCCAGATTTGCTGACAAGCTAATTTAACTTCCAGGGGAGGATATGATCTCTACCAAGAGGGTATACCTGCAGCAAAATTCATTTATATGAAGCAAAATCTCAGAAATTCTGTACTTATTCAGACAGGCCTTTGTGTGCTGAACTGGCAATCTCTGGCACTAGTGTTAATGCTTAAAAGTGAATTAAATGCATGTTGTTATTAGTTGAAAATGAAGACATTATTGGTGAAAGACAATGTGGAATATCACAGGCCTTTTCCAGATCCAAAACTACTTGTTTTGGATGCTAGACAAGAAAAGGCTAAATCATTGGAAGAAAAATTGGGCTACATGTGAGAATGGGTATAGGGTTTTCTGTGTTAAGTATATCATTAAGCATTTGTAGACTGGCAAGTTGTCAAAAAAAAAAAGCACTCAGTGGAGTTTTCCGTTGCCACCTTGGTATTACTAGAGTATTAATACAGCATAATTAGGTAGATTTGGGTAAATATTAATGTTTTCAAGTTTAGGAGTTGAAGACTGTGTCATATAAAAATGCAATTTAGAAGTAGGAAAAAGGACAGGTTTTGTGCAGATTGAAAAAAAAATACTTCAGAAGGCAGCATTGGCATTGGTGAAACTATCTCTATTTCTGCCATGAGATTTTTGCAGTATTATAAGCATCTGCTTTCATGAAGCAGCACTGTTTCCTACTCTAAAGTGGTGGTGTAACATTTTTCTTCCTTTCTTGCTCTCCTCTTTGGCTGTCTCATTTATTTCATTTCATGTCATTTTTTTGTTTCTAAAAGCACATGCCTATAGAATTTATATATGAGGCATTCCCCAAAATGCTATTAAAATCAACAGTTGAATGCAACTGCCGTAACACACAAATACCCAAGAAAGAAGCAGCCAGGCACTCTACGTCTTTTTTTTTTGTCCCTCAAAACCTGTACTGCTTGCTGTGTGACATCCCAGGAGCCTGTTAATCTTCAGGTGCAAGTCTTGCAATAGCTCTTTAAGTCCTGTTCAGCTGTGAACACCTTTTGCTGGCAGCCATCCACATACGTAAAGCAGGTTAAATGTATGCTGCAGGTTCCTGTTTGCTGGAAGAGGAATACTTCATATCCTGTATAAATCAGAACAGAAGCATCCTTTTGGCCGGATACAGGACAGCGATGTCCGCCTCACAGCTTTTGTCCGTAGAGCAAATTGGGATTACTGCACCCCGGGGGTATAAAAGACAATCCACTGGGGTGCAGGAAGAAAGCAATTTTTTTACCGTTAGAAATAAAATTTTAAAATAGCATTTGGTATTTATGACGAGATTTTAAAATGTCTATGTTGGGTCTATATTTTTATTACGTGCATAAGTACAGCAGTACACGGATATAATTTGTAAATAAATATCCATATATTGGAGTGCAGACTCAAAAATATTTTACTGATAGGGGTGCTTAATGAAAAATAGTTTGGAGATGGCTGCCCTGGAGCACCCAGTTCACCTTAAGCTATTACATCTGTGATGAATAAAATGCGCTTATAATCCTCTACTTAGGCCTGTATCTGTGGCATGAAAGGGAAATCCTACCAGCCATATAAAAACAAGCATCTGCTTTCCTCTATAAAAAATAAGCTAAATTGGCTTCCAGCTGTGCCTTGTTGTGCAGTGCTTGCTCATCCTTTGCAATTAAGTCACAGTGGAAGCTGAGGGCAGGACGTTTTGGTTCTTGCTGGCTCATAAGGATCTCATGTCACAAAGGACATATAGGGCCTGTTTAATTGGTTTTGGTATTCAGCTTATAAATGGCTGAACCCGTGATCAGGGCTTACAGATGGAAGCATGGACTGCACAAGGACAGTTTGACATCTTTTCTTTATGTTAGCTAGAGAAGTTAGAGATCTGTTACTTGGCAACCCCACCCACTCTAGGCACCGAAAATTACCTTTTCAAACTCAATATATGTTATTCTTACAGGTTGCTCTTTTATTTGCTTGGGCATTATTACATTCTCATAGACTTTCTTCCTTTCTTTTTTTCTT
>VZTU01026757.1:1709-11727 GCA_013400835.1 Zapornia atra
GTCTCTCTGTTCCCCACCAAGGCAGTGTTTTCTGACAGACACCTGCTCTGCATTCCACAGTTACTCCCCAAAGCAGCGATACCTAATCCAGCGCTACACTCTGGCCCAGAGAGAGCTAGAATTAGCTCTGCCCTGTCTCTCAGCTGGCTTTTGGGGTTGGTTTTGCCTCCTAGCCAGTACTGTGTGACCTCTTAGGCCAGCTCTAGTTGTAGGAAGTCATAAATCGTATTTGTTCCTTCTCATTTGTGCTTTGTCCCTTCCTGCAGCTCAAGCAAGTTTGCTGCAGTTGGATTTCACAAGGCTTTGACAGAGGAGCTGTCTACCCTGGGAAAGGATGGAATAAAGACTACATGTCTGTGTCCAGTGTTTATAAACACTGGGTTTGTGAAAAACCCCACTACAAGGTAACTTTCCTGTCCTTCCTCCCTTGCACTGTGTGTTCCCCCAGCTTTAGGGGTGTTTATATAACTGGGTTTTAATAGAACTGGTGTGCTGCACTGACTGAAGAAGGCCTGCAGTGTCACTTAGCCCATGGAAGGGTTACATCTGAATTCCCTGTGCATACGTGAGGCATCCTCCATCCCTTGTTTTACCCCCCTAGCCCTTAGATCTCTGCTTTCCTGTGTAGGCTTGGCAAGGGTTTGGAGATCCAAGAAGTTGTGGATGCCCTGATGGAAGGAATACTGACCAACCAGAAAATGGTTTTTGTTCCAACAAATCAGCGCATTGCTTTACTTTTTGAAAGGTAAGTAAAAGGGATAAAAACCACCCAAACCAAACCAAAAACCCACTACCACCCCCCTCTGAAAAAGCCCCACCCCTCCACATGTATCAGAGATAACCTGCTGAGTGTATAACCCTCAAACATACAGCATCTGGTTCAGGATGAAGTTTTATTTTAGCACACAGCACAAGGTAACCAGACAGTGCAGTGTTCCTCCTACTGGCAGCAGAAGTCCCCATCCACCCAAAGGTCTGGTTGAGTCCCTGCAGTGGTCATTAGGATCCACCTCCTACACCTGACTGTTCTGGGAGAACCTGACCACTCTTGAGAGGTGGGGAGCAGGACAAGAGAACATTTTTCCTCATAGATCACTGTTTGCCTTTTGCCTGTAAACAACACCCATCTTTAAACCAGAAGCCCCAGTATGGTTACACAGAGCTGAGGATCTGCTGCTTATTAGTGTTTGTTTCTTCATGCCAACACCAGAGACTGAGGCCATGGAGGCCAGAAAGTTGCTTCTAAAGGTCTCTGTTGCTTAGCAGTGCCACATGTAAAGCAAGGTTTGTCCTCTCATGTGTCTTTAACAGCCAGTCTGGCTGCATTGCTGGGGAGGTGTTTTCATGAGAAAGCAGCTTGCAGAATGAGAATTAACATCAGAACAGCTAATTAAGTTCTGCAGTATCTCCTTAAATACTTAGTGACTTCTTGTTTGTGAAAGCTAGCAAACTTTCTAACCTTGTTTCCTTTTAAGGAGGTACATACATGCTTCAGTTTGCTGGTTTCCAACCCCCCCAGGAATTCCCTAAATTAACCAAAGAGAAAGCAAATGCATGAGTCTGTGTTCAGTAAAGTTTCCTGTGTCCTGAAGCAATGTTGCTAATTAATCAATGTCTAGTACATGTCCTGGAATTGTCATAAAAGGACATGGGTGAGATTGGAATTAAACTTGATGGAGATTGAGGAGGGCTTCATCTTCATGGGAAATAACATTCAGCTTAAGCATTGATCTCAGTCTGTGTGGTCACACTTCTGCTCCCAGACCAGCTCCTCCCTCACCTGCACAGCCACTTTCTCCCACAATTTAAGTTTCTTATCCTACATTTACTTTTGTGTTACTCTCTCCTTCAGGGTGTTTCCAGAACGTGCCCTGAATATCCTGAAGAAGATGACTGACGTCAAGTTTGATGCAATTGTTGGGCAGAGAAGCACACACTGAGAGGCCCAAATGGATTCTCACTTGCCAGTTGGCACAAGAGAAACCAGAATATGTGCTGAGTGTAGTTCTGCTCTCAATCAAACCAGCTGAACTAAGACAGATGCTTCTAGGCCACCGTTTCTGAGCACACCTCAGTTTATCCCAGCCCTGCAGCAGGAACTTACCTGCCTAATCTGGAGTGTTAAACAGGGCTGCAGCTCTTGAAGTCTGACAGGCTGCTGTAAGCTGCTGTGTTGGTTCTATCTCTTGAGTGTGGAGACAGGAATTCAACAAAGCCTGTTGGGGATAGTCCAGGGAGTGCCTGAGAATACACTAATCTAGAAGAGGAGGTAGGTGGCCTGTTTCACCTCAATATTACCTTTTAAAATTTGAAAAATACTGTAATTCACACTGAATTTCATATGCTTTTGTAATGAGTACCTGAAATACAGGTTTACATGTAATGTAATACCTAATTGCACTGATTATCAGTCATGCATTAGCACCATCAACGTGCCTTATTCTGAATAAACAGAGTTCTTTATTCTAAAGGTGTCTCTCAGCAGTGAAACTTGTAACAGGAGGTGGATTGAAGGTATAGTATTAAGTAACACCCTTTCCCTGTACCATTTCTCACATTGCTCATCTGCAATTCCCAGTCACCTTTAAAACACCAAAGGGTGCAGTCTTTATCTACAGATTACTGGGTGCTCTCCTGCATTTCCTGTCTGCTAGAGAATGTGATTTATTTCATGAGAACACAGACCAAGTTGGACTATCACTCTCTTTATATTACAAGGTGAATAATCAAACCTCATTCAATTTCCAGAGTCTGTCTGCCTCAGTATTCAAGCTGCATCCTGCTCTGATGGGACCCACCTCCTCTGGGAGGTTCAGCCCCCAAAGGTCTTTGGCCTGTGGTGCAGGAGAGCAGCACCCCATGAAACGGGTCAAAGACCTCTTCAGAGCACACAGTATCTTTCCACCCACATGTGCAGCTCCTGCCTGGGCCAGGCACTTGCTGGCTCACAGCCACCTCAGGGAGGCCTGAACAGGCTGCTGCCTTTGGCACAGCTGCAGAGGGGTGGCTTGCAGCAGAATCCAGCCTGCTCACCTGAGCCTTCTGTGCTGTGTTCTTGCCAGCTGAGGTTCCTCAGAAAAGGGAGAGCCCTCAACATCCAGCTCTGCCTGCTTTAGGCTGTGCTGCCCATGGCACAACTGCTTGCAAAACCTGTGAAATGGCACAAAAATGGTTTCAGTTTTGCTCATATAACAGGAGGACATTGAGCTGGGAAACTTCTGCTTCACAGAGCAAGGTTCTTGTAGGGAAGAAAAGAAAAAGAGAGAGAAAAAACAAAAGAAGGTGATTGGAAATTTCAGGAACTGGAAAAAAGAGAAAGGCCAGTTACCAGAGTCTTAGACATGGGTTGTATTTAAAACCAAGACTTTCCAAACCCAAAGACCAATTTGCATGCAGGTTCAGTGAAATAGTTTGTAAGTCTGTTTTCCATGCATCAGAGGTATCCCCCAAATTTGAGACCAGTGACTTCATGTCTTCTTTCTACTCTGAAAGGAGTTTTTTGGTTTGTGCTGCTTCTGCTTTTCTTTGCACTACATATTAAGCTCTTACCAAGAAGGCAGGCCTGTTACTGCTGAGCCACTTGCCCTTCTCCATCTTGCCCAAGACTCCAAGCCTTCTGCTTGTCAGAAAAAACAGATGCCCAAGGAGGGATTTGAAAAGCAGCAACAGAACTGAGTCATCACACCTCCTGGGCTTCTCAGTTCACTTCCTGGTCACAGCAGACAACTAAAGCTGCTCTTGTGCTCTGGTCATGATGGTGCCTGGAACAGGAGCCTGCGTGAGTGAGCTTCATCCAGCCACCTCCAGCTGAGTCCCACCACTGAAGAATGGCACCTCCTGCTCTGGCTTGGGACTCCAAACGAGTGCAGGGAGTGACTCTGGCCTTGTGCTCTGACCCCTCTGTGGTGTCTCTTGGAGTCAGTGCTTTTCTGCCCTCCTGCTGCCTCCTCAGCCACAGCTCTGGCTGGAGCCCCAGCCAGGGAAATGACAGCACTGCTGAGCCACGCAATTAGGACCTGTCCCCGATGCTGATGTGTTAATTAAGTAGAGCATAAAGTTCCAAGAGAAAAGTAGGAAGTGCCTGGCTCTGAATGTCTGCTGGAGCCAACTCCGCATCCCGCAGACAAGACAAGTAACAGTACAACTAAAGCACTGGGACATCATCTCGAGGTCTGTGGAGCTCTGTGCCCAGCTGTTCCACTGCCAGAAAGCAGAGGAGTGCAAGGTGCCCGCAGGGGTTCTACGTACCAGGGGCACTATGCACTCCCTGTGCTGCTGCAGCCAGCATGCAGCTGCCACTGCTGTGACTGCCCTACTGAGAGAGGCTGAGTTCCCCAGTGCAGGATGCATGGAGGAGAGCTATTGGCATCACAACCCTATCGCTGTGTTTGTAAGCTCTGTGGCCAGGCACCACGCTCATGCACTGTTTTGCAGTCATCCAACAGTCATCCATGACTGTTTTGCTGTCAAACTATTAGCGTGCTTCCTGGCATAGTTGTGGCCCATGGTCATCTGTGGCAGGACGTGCTCCGGAACACTGTGGGGACAGTGCCTCTCTGTTATGCAAGTGTCCAAGAAAACCCTCCTGACAAAATTGTGAGGTTCAGACTGCACCCCCTTGCTTTCTAAACTCCTTAGAGAGGATTTAACATGCATCCTCCAACTCTAAAGAAGAGTTCTGATCCTTGGTTCAGCCACAGAGTTGGTTTCGTTCAGCTTGAGCCGGGTGCCTCTGCAGAGGGGCCCCCTCAGTTATTGTCCTGTGCCTTCTAAGGCCTCACAATCTATTGCACAAGCCATTCATGTGCTGCACGTGTCACACGCACAGGCTTTTTGTCCAATCCAGCTGCTTTTTCTGTATGCAGTTTCATCATCCTCCTGGGTCTCATCTGCCTTCTACTGACCCGAGATAAAATGGTTTCTCTCCCTCTTTGAAGGTCTTTCCCTTGAATTACAGGCTTGGTCCAGTTCATCTCAATGTGCAGAAATCCCAGTGCTTTTCCTCCTTGGCCAAGCAAAGGTTCAATTAACGTTCAGTTACACTTTGCAGCCCAAGGCTTCCTCCAGTCAGTCACTTGTGCCAAGCGAAATCCTTTATGATGTCAAGCAAAGCCAGTCAAGTTTCAATTCAACCTAGTTTTAAGCTATCACACAACTCATTCTAATATTCTGTAAGCAAACTACTTTAATCCCTGACAGTCCCTGGGTACAGAGCTGCAGGGCAGGCAGCGTGGGTGAGACCATCTGTTTTGCAAGAGGAGAAGTTGTTTACGGACACCGAAGCTTTTCGAGGACACCATCCAAATCAACCCACAATGAAACAAAAGGGCAGCTGTAATTGTTTCCTTTAGACCAGTCAGGTTTGTGTATCTGGTGGACAGAAATTTGAGAATTAGAGGAAAGAAAAACATTTAAGGACAATATTTAATAGTCATAATTACTGTCTTCATTAGGATAGGTACAATTTTTAAGTGTCTAAGTTGTTTCAATTCACGTTGGTCACACTGAATGTTACTGCGTTTCTAATAGCATGGGGTAAAGCCAGGTCTTTCTCTTTAGCAAAGTCAGAGTACTTCTTCAGAGACAGGCTCTGCTGCATCTTCCCAAAGTGCTTGAATCCCACCAAGAATTTTAAGAGAATCATCCCAAACTGTGTTACTTGTCAGAAGCCTGGGCCACTTACAAGTGAAAAACCACAGCTGTACAGTGTAGTGCCACCATCTGCTAGGACTGAGGCCCCAGCCTCATAGTGTTTTAATGCTTACAGGTAATGCTGGTATGCATAAACACCCATGTGATTTTAGGCTGTGTTTCAGAATGTGGAATTCCAAATGCCCAGAACTTCCTAAACCCAGCAGTTCAACAACAGGGGTTTGGTTTTGGTTTTCCTACTTCTGTGCTGAAATTAAGCCCATGAAATCACCAGCTGTTCACAGCATTGTGAAACTGTTTGCAAAATTCAATTCTGAAGCAAATTTTTGATATCCTAAATATTTCAGATTCTTTCATTCTGCATCCATATCAGGCCACACATTTTGCTCTTTTCCAAGCAGGTCTCTTGCTTTCTGTACTTATTATACCACAATTTCAACTCACCACTAAGAGGACTGCAGTTCTACTACAGAAGCTATTAGAGTACAAGTAAACTCATCGTTATCCAACAAGCCAGGTGTTACTTGGAGTAAGTATGTTCTCATGCAGACTATTTCCCCTCTGTGTTCTCAGGCTTTTCATGTTCACAGCTAGTAGCTGATAACTTCCCAAAACATCACAATCAAAATGTTTTTTCAAGAAACATTCTTGTTGAGCAGATGCTGCAATGGGAAGATATGCTCATTGCTCAAAAATAACCCAGTGACAATAGTGACTGTTTTTATTTACTTACTTGACTGGGCACAGCTGGAAACTATTAGTTTGTTAACAGAAATCCTGGATAGGAGGTGTATTAAAAATAGTAGGAAGATACATGGCAATAAGGGCCAGTTTTAGCTTAGCAACTATCCAGGTGTTAGTCTTTTGTTGTAGATTTTAATTATTTAAAATGATCATCGATCCTGCCATCAAACATACAGTTCTGTAGGCTCTGTGTTGCCCAACTTGAGATACAGTCCAAAGCCTGGGAGTCTGAGGTTCCTTTCACTACTAAGAGGCATCAAGCAGCATAGCATACCCAGGGTAGTCTTTGGTGTTCAAAAATTTCTGCTGCAGAGCTAAGGAGACAGTGGAATAAACTTTAATGTATTAGGAGACGAATCAGATTTCCATTTCCTAAAATGTAATTCCTGACCAGTGAAATTGTGTAAGTTTTAACTTCATTTTCTAAAGACATTTCCTGATTCTACAACTGCTAAGCCAACAAACCCTCATAGTTTTAACGTCAAGTCTTTAGGAGAACCTAATCACATAAGTTATTTTATATTTGCTAACAGAACAGAGGAAAAGCATTTATCAGAACAGTCACAATGCATCACCAGGAATCCAACCTCAAAATGCCTCTACGTACAGGCAAAGGTAACCTCTTTCTGCCATCAGAGATTATACATCATGCATGTAAATCACTGCTTGCAAGGACTTAATAGATACGTGTATCTGAGGGCGGGAGGGGAGAGCTGTGCCAAAACTCCCCACGACAGCAAACCTAAACAATGGTATCTTTGTGGGTTGAAGGCCTGATCAAACTATTACTGAAATCAATGGGAGCCTTTTTGGTGATTTCCAGGGGCGTTGGAGGAGAGCCACAATACCTTACAAGCAGTACCGCTAACTCCCAACCAGAAATAAGCACACAAAGGCGTTAGTTTCTCATTTAGAATAGCGGTCTGCCCACCGATTCCTCCTACGCCTCGACAGAGCAGAGCAACAAGCCTGCTCCGACCCTGGTGCTTGTCTCAGCAAGCTGAGAGGTAAAATTCCCTACAGGATTTTAAGCATTGAGCTTTCATCTTGCAAAGTACCATTCTGGGGAAGTAGAGCAGCTGCCAGGCTGGACATTGTGGATCTATGATGTAGAAACTATGAGGTCAATAAAGAAGTGTTCACTACACTAGAAAGGAAGGAGAAAAGCGCTAAACATAAAGCTCTGCCAAACTTGTTCCCGTCAGCTCTGTGCCTGTGGTTCCTGAGACCTGCTGGGAAGTCCTTCTGAACCCTCTTTAGCAAGAGGTCTGTCTGTATAGGTCAGTCTGTCTGATCACAGCCTTCTGGAAACTGCTCATGGCCAGCAGCATATCAGCCATGAACATACAGGTTAGTCCCTTCAAACATGTGGGTGGATTTAGGGGCGATTGCTTGGGGTTTTTGTACTCAGAAATACAGCCACTACGACACCACCAAATTGGAATTTTCTGAGATGTATTTATGCAAAATCTAAAATGTTCTGGGTCAATCAAGAGTAGTGCTTGCACAATGGGCAGTTCAGCACATCACACAATCACTTCAGCTGTTTGCTGACAGATTTTCAGCACCTCTGACCTCTATGAAATGCACAGCGGGGAATAACAACCCAAACCCATTGAGTAGTTATATTTTAGATAACAATGATTATCCCTGTTTTCCCCCAGATAGAGTTCTGGTTCCTTCTCAAAGAGGCCAGCATAAATAGCAGTATTATTTAGTTGTGCATTTCTTCTTAAACATAGTGTATGTGCTCTCTGTGTGGAATTGTAAGCCTCCAGCCACTTGTTCTCAGATAAGCCTGGATTTATAAAACGCCTTCCTGCTTTTCAGCAGAATTGTGTTGTATTCAGGAAAAAAGGAAATCCTAGAATTATTGCACACATCTATAGAGGTGAACTTGGCACACAGCATGAGAGACCAGCTTTCAACTCCACAGTATGTTACTGGAAAAACTATTGAGGCATTCATCTGTGGGGCTGGAGGCAGAGGGCATTTTCAGTTGGTGAGCTGTGCTTGCTTTTGTGCAAGGCAGTTATTTACGAATACTCCGTACTTCCCAGGGCATGTATTACTTTAATAAGGTCTTTCTTCGATTCTAACAGCCTGTAAAATACCCCTAGCCAACTCTTTTCAAGTTCTCAAGTCAAGCTTTAAGCAAAACAGGACCAAGACTTAACTGCTCCACAGGCAGAGAGAGGCTCTGTAACTGAGACTGAAACAAACCTGGGGGAAAGTGTGCAATGAGAAAACACGTTCCTGCACTGAAGGGAGTGTATGGCAGCACTGTGCAAGACATATATATATATATGTGCACACACATGTATGTCTATGTATGTTACAGGCCAGAGTCAGTGAACATTTGGGGAGGAAGTAGCTGGTACAGCCTTCTCTCTCTGAACCCATGGAGAGCAGTTCCTCAAAAATCTGAAACAGGACCACTCTGATCTGTGGTATGTAGGCAGTTGCTCTTGGTCAGATTTTAGGGAGACAGGGTGATGGTATTTCATACAATCATATCATGGTTTGGGTTGGAAGGGACCTGAAAGCCCATCTAGTTCCACGCCCTGCCATGGGCAAGGATAACCTCACTAGCCCAGGGTGCCCAAAACTGTCCAACCTGGCCTTGAACACTTGTTGACGAGGGCCAGCCACATGCAAGGGTTTTGCTGCTGTGAAATGGAGTGGAAGAAAAGAGGAAAGAAGGCAAGCCTCACAGTAAGAAGGGGAATGTGTACCCCATTGCTATTTAACAGTGGGCCAGCAGCAGAGTTTATTTAAGCCAGATTATGGTGGCTGCACAAAGCAGCTGCTGAGGCTCTAGGGGCAGGCTTTGATGCAGGATTGCTGATGTGAGTTGCTCTGCCCAAGCTTCGCTTCATCAGCTCAGACAGAACCATAGAGGTCAGCAAGAGCGGATGGCTGTGCAGAACAGCTAATCCTCCTGTGCCAGCTCCACTCATTTAACCAAGTAACATACAGGAATAGTTACTCTTCTTGGTGTAGCTGGTCTCTATTCCCTTTCCATTAGAGACTGGTTTCTGTGAAAAATATATTTTCTAGGCAAATTTAAAAAAAATTACCCCCCCCCCCCAAATTTGCATGAGTGCTACTGGAGCAGCTTTTCTGCAGAGCCAGGGCAACAAAGAAGGCTTGCATAGGTAAGTCAGTGATAAAAGGGAAGACTAGGGAAAATTTAGTCCCTCTTAGGAAGGAAATGAGATGTTTGATCATGGGCCACTTGATAGGTAAGGAATGGGCTGGATGGCAGCATTCAGAGAGTTGTTGTCAACAGCTTAATGTCCAAGAGGAGACCAGTGACAAGTGGTGTTCCTCAGGGGTTGGTATTGGTATGGCAGAGGGTTGGAACTAGATGGGCTTTGAGGTCCTTTCCAACCCAAACCAGTGTGGGACTCTGCAAACACGTCCTTTTTGCCTGTTGCAGAGGCAGCCATGGAAGTACAGCTGCTGCTGCGCTCTTGAGCCCTGGCAGCACCTAACTCCCGCCCTGTCAGGTACAACAGTGAAACGCCAGGTTAAAAATAACAAACGCTGTATCAGCGCGCAGACATGGGGCAAACCCTTCGTTCTGGTAGCGGGCCTCTGGGCATGGCGGGGACGGGCC
>VZTU01026757.1:13209-24316 GCA_013400835.1 Zapornia atra
TGATCCTTGGGGTCCCTTCCAACCCAGACCATTCTATGATTCTATGCTGCATGTAATTCACTACACAGAGACCACAGTCCAAGAAACAAGTGCCCCAGTCACCTTACTACTGACATCTTGTAATAGATAACGAGTAAACTCACTTAAGTGACCCCCAACCAAATACTTTTTGCTTTAAAAAACAGCAAAAAAAATTACCTGGAGCTGCATCAAAGAGCCTCAGGGATTCATAGCCCCTCCTTCCTTTCAAAACAGGTGAGAATTTCAGATGCTGCAACTCCATCGGTGCTTTATATTGCCTGCTTGAGTTTTCTTCCTGCTTTGATAGGTTCCACCTTACCATCTCCTCTCAAGCCTGTTGATTACGTGCTGCTGGGAAATGTCAGTCAAGCTCTTACCCCAGAAGGAGTGAGGAGGTAGTTCACAAACCACATAGGGCCTTCTTGTTCATAGGTGTGTGTTTCCTCCTTTGCCTAGTCATTCCATTGTGTTCTGCATTAGTAAAGTCCTAAAACCCAGAAATCCCAGACTTTCTGTGCCTGTTGTACACACTTCTGGTAGTATAACCAAGAAACCATTCACACCTGTGTGACAATAGGGAAGTACCACAGCAGGTAAAATAGCTTAATAAAAGTTAACAAGCTAAAACCACAGGCGGCCTGTCATGGTTTTGACTGCTTGTAATGGAGAGTAAGCAGCAAAAGGTTCTTCTTACCACCTTCTTTAAGCAATTGGGTCTGAGGTTTTTGAGTGAGTTTGAGTTGACTGCCCTGTCATCTCTCTCTGAACTCTTGTGCCATGCAAGAAGTGTGTCTTGCTTTGTAACGTGCTGAGATTGTATCTGTAGTTTTGGAACAGCTTGTGATCAGCTGTGTGCTCGTGGCCTGGTTTATTTTATAATTTGTTAGTGAGATGTCAGTAGGATGGCTTCTAGTTTTCTACATGGCTGTTTATTTGAGAAAAGCAAGTTTAATTAGTGTGGACATAAGAGGACACAATCGTTGGGTAATTACTGCCAGTAATATGATGCAAGGCAGCATAGTGTCATGTTAGCCAGTGTCCTAGTTCTTCCTCAGCAGGCTTCACCAAACAGATTTCGTAATAATAATTTCCTGCATCAGGAGTTGCAGCTTCTTGAGTTGTGAAACCTTTTATCTTGTTATTACCTCTGCACCCTCCTGATTTCAAACAGATTTTGAAGGAGCCTTGTAGCTCTGGAACTAAAGGAAAGGTGATAAAGCTTTATGGTTTGAGCCACTTGACCTCTTAGTGTAACGGGAGGCTGCAGCCTTAATGAATCTTGACTCCATACTAGAGAATGTGATGATGATTGACAGCTAAGGCATAGAGCCCTGAGAGGATTGGGCTGGGGCATGTATGGGAAGCCATGTTTGGCCACAGCTGTGGGATGTTCTGGTGCCTTGCTTTACACATCCAGGACTGGACTAAACACTGCTGTGGAGACCATATTGTTATTTTTGAGTCCATCAGTGAAGGCAATAGTGCCTCTCCTTGGTAAGGCCTGTTCTGTCGTCTTGTGAATGTCAGGTGCTAGTTAAAGTTTTTATTACATATCCATCAACACTTCTCTTGGGTCATAACAACCTCAGGCAACACTATAGGCCTGGAAAACTGTACAGAGAAAGGATCTGGAGGTGTTGGTTGACACTCACCTGAACATGAGCCCGCAGTGTGCCCAGGTGACCAAGGTGGCCAACAGCATCCTGGCTTGTGTCAGGAATGGTGTAGTCAGCAGGACCAGGGAGGTGATCATCCCCTGTACTCAGCTCTGGTGAGGCTGCACCTCCAATACTGCGTTCAGTTTTGAGCCCCTCAGTCCAAGAAAGACATCGAAGTCCTGGAGTACGTCCATTCCAGGCTGGGGAAGGGGCTGGGACACAAGTCTGATGGGGAGCGGCTGAGGGAACTGGGACTGTTCAGCCTGGAGAAGAGGAGGCTGAGGGGAGACCTTGTTGCTCTCTACAACTCCCTGACAGGAGGGGGTGCTGAGCCTCTTCTCACAGATAACCAGCGACAGGACAAGAGGGAATGGCTGCAAGTTCTGCCAGGGCAGGGTCAGGTGAGAAATGAGGGGACATTTCTTCTCAGAAAGAGTGGTTAGACACTGGAATAGGTAAATCATGGCATATTGGGTTGGTTGTTTGGTTTTGATGATGCAAAATTGGACAACAGTGTCAGCCTGTCACCCAGTAAATCCCAGAAGACAGTTGGCCTTTCTGGTGTTCATTGAAATTGGGTTTAAACCTCAGTAGAACTTTGTTGAACAGAATCATACCTTGGATCAAAGGAAGCAGGGAAGAAGCTGTCTCAAAACACGATTAAAGGATTGCCAGGCAGAATTATTTCCAAAATGGGATTTTATCTGACCATGCATTTCATGCTGTACAAAAACACCTTTACTGTAATTTTTCTATCACATTTTTCCAAGAAAGAGTGCCCTTTGTTCAGTGTTTGTGTGTCTACAGCACTGGTGGGGTTTTGGTTAGAGCAGATGAAAGATGATGCAGAGTGTACCCATTTCACCCTTTTCTGAGCTGCCTGTGATATAAGTAACACAAAACAGTAATGCAGGTCAGTTTTTTGCTGCAAAGAAGCTTTGAAATACTGAGAGGATCTAGAGATTTTACATTAGTGTTGTCTAAGAAACTTCTCAGTGAATTTCTGCCAAAGGATCCCTGATGGTTTTGCACAAGCTAAACCAAGCAGTTACATGTGTGGATCCTGGGGGTTTTGTTGGTTTTGTTTTGGGGATTTTTTTTTCCAGTTAAATGACCTTTCTGCTGCAAAGCACATTAGGCTTAGGCTTGTAATACAGTGTATAACTTGAATTTCCCTGTGTTTTCCAACCATGGGCATCTGAGCAGTTTTGTGTGAAGCTTCCATGACTCCCTTAGTGAAATTGGTGAAGGGAGAAAGGGAGAGCACTGAGGTTTTTCTACACTATTTTGCCCCCCTTGTGTCCCTTCTTGGGGACACAGCTGTAACTGGACTGAATGGAGAACAGCTGCTTGTGCAGTCCCTGCCAAAGCTGCTGCTTGGCCGCAGTTTGCACTGCAGCAGCTTCCTGCCCTTCCCACTTCTCTCCTTCTGCCTCTTAGCTCTGCCAAGCTGCCCTCTTTTCAGACTTTTTTAGTGCAACACAGAACAACAGCTAGGCTTGTTCTGTTCACTAGATTAAGCTGGAGGAGATCCTCTCACTGCATATGCTCATCTAATCTTGTCAGCAGCAGAGCCAGCATATAATAACCCAGAGACTCATCAAGCTCTGTATTAGACCACTCAACTTTTACACAGCCACACATACAAACTTGTATATATTTATATTCAGGCAGCCTGTTTGTACTCCAGACCCTTCCAGAACTTTACAGGGCTGCAAACTTTATTTACAGAAATTGAATTTATTTAATTTATTAAATGAATTTTATTTATTTAATTTCTTGCCTCTTTCAATTAAAAGGCCCTTTTGTTTTTGGAGTGAGTTTAACCACCCTTCTCTCCACGGATCCTGACATCCATCTTTTGTGGGTGGGTCCCCAAAATTACATACAGGACTGAAGCTGGTGAAACTTCACCTGTGGCTTCATTTCCAGCTTCAGTACTGCTGCTCATGAGGAGCACTGGATTTATGGGTGTGATAATACCTCTCAACTGAACGCTGCCTGTTTGCAGTTAGAGTGGAAGTTTTGGTTTTGTTTCTGTTCAGTGTCACTGAAGTGCCTTCCTCCCTTGTACCAGGAAAGAACAAGGACAATCCTCTCTTTCTGGGGCACTGTCTCCCAAGATACCTGACAGAAGGAGGAGGCCATGTGCTCCAACATTGAGGTTGGCTTGTCAGCCAGGATTCCTGGGGTTTAAATTCATGACAGGGGAAAATTGTGATGTTGATTCATGTTCTGCCACTGTCTTAATATCTTCCATTTCTTTTTCAAGGTATTTTTACTTCTACTGGACATAAGTACTCTATGTGACTTGAGGAATTTTACACTTAATTCGGTTTCAGATTTAGCTAGAATGTCTGCATCAAAATCACTTCACTTTAGGATAATGTGCTTGTGTGCTGACCTCCTGTCCCTGCTTGCTTTTCTAAGTGAGGAGTAGCTTGAAGGGGATCCTGGCTCTTTTTCCTGGGGATCAGAACACCAGTCCTTGGGGTCTGGGAACAGCAGACATCATCAATATTTCTAACTCTTAAATTTGAACACAAAGATTGCTGACCTTGGCAAACAATGGCAAGCTACAAACAATGTGTGGTTTGTTGTTTTTATTCAGACAGCTATTCCTACATGGAAAGTGTCAAGCAGTTGTCTACAAGGAATAACAGATGATGTTATGAATGAGGCATTTCCTTTAGTTTCCTTAGTCAGTTGCTCTCCATGATGGTCACTTACACTCTTGTGTGTGGGAACTCTGATTTGTCTTTCAACCTTGGGAAAACTGATATCACTATAGCTAAGATTCCTTTAGTCCAAGCTGTGTAAATCTTATGACAATCTGAAATAAAAGCTAGCAAGCATGAGCAAATATTTGCATGCTTTAATATCAATCTCTTTGATTAATAAGGTTGCTAGATAAAAGGAAATAATTTTCATTCCAAGACTTTTCTTTAAGTGTAAATTATTATACTCTGGTTCCATAGAACTTTTAATATTTTGCTTACTTCTGCATAAACACACAAACCACTTAAAGTTTGCTTTAGCTTTTGAAGAGACCTAGGAAAGCTGAGTAATAAGCATGTACAGCATACCCATCAGAGTCAGATCAATAGTCTCTGTGACAGCAGTGATGAAAGATGCTGTTTGGGGACCAAAGAAGCACAGCTGTCTGTGGGCTGTGTCCTTTCTACCTAATGTCTCTCATCTGCTTTTTGTGTGTGTTTTAAACAGGAAGATGAACAGAACTTAATTGCATTTTAGGACTTGACTCCTCCTGATGGGCTGGATTTTCTCTTGGCAGGAGTTTCTGAAGATTCATGCAGTGAAAGAAGAAACAGCCAATGGCTTCAGAATCCATGGTCCCAGAGCAGACAAAACAACATCTGATAAAGGGAAAAAGGCAGCGACAGCAGCAGCAGCAGCAAACTCGATCTCCCAACACTGATGGTGAAGATGATGTCTTTGTATTTGAAGCAAACGAGGCTTGGAAGGATTTTCACAGCTCTCTTCTCCACTTCTTTGAAGCTGGAGAGCTCTGCGATGTTACACTGAAGGTGATATTGTCACACATCCATTGCACTTAACAGCCTGAAGATTAAGCTATGAATAAGTGTGGTGGAGGTGGCTGTGATTTTGGGCAGGGGGTATGGAAGCCATGGAGTAACTGTTGGATCTGAGTCATCTCTAGATATGTTCAGGGGTTGTTTTTTTTCTTATTTTGGAAGTTTACAAATGAAATGTAAATAACTTAAGATGTTGACAGTCTGAGAGAGGAATACATGGCTCTGACCTTGCCTGACTTGCCTTCTAAACAAGTTCCCACAGTTGATCAGTACTTCACTCTGTCATTTCAGCTCCTTGGAGCCTCTTTGATCTCACATTCTTTCATCCCCCATTTTATCTCTATGTTTTGCTTTCTCTGTTGCTCTGCTGGATTTTTCTTGGCAAACAGGATTTCTAGAACAAATCTCACTTCCAGGATTGTCAAAAAAAGAGGAAAAAAACCCCCAACCCACCCTAGACAATTACATTCTACAGCTGATCAAAGAGTAAAGGAGGAGGGGGAATATTAAACTGCCTGTCACCAGGCACTGAGCAAGCACTAGGTGCAGCAGTGAATAGGTCCAGTGGCTTATAACAGTTGAATTAACCAAATAACAGTACTGAAGCTGCTCCAGACAACACAAAAGCCATGAAACAGAACTTGCCTGAGATCATCAGATCTTTTTAGATGTGTCACTTTAAAAAGCCTTTTGAAGAAGGTGGTTCATGTCAGAACTCTTAATATAAACTTCCTCCTCCCACTTCTTGATCTCATCCTCACCTTTCTCCTTTTCCACCCACCCTTAGGAAAAAGGCATAAAGCCTTGTTTTATAAATGTAGTTACACTCCTGCTAGGGGAGCTTGGCTTGGAACATATGTTTTACTGTGGCTGCAGCTTAACTTACTGTAAGTGAGGCCTGTAGTAATGTTCATTGGTATTATTTGTGTGGAGCTGCTTTGGTAATTTAAGAGTTGGCTTAACTGCCTGCCCTTTCATAGCCACAACTGATGTTTCAGTAAAAGATTGGGGTCTTTTTGTTCTTTTTCTTTTTTTCAGGTTGGTTCAAAGCTTATCTCCTGCCACAAACTGGTGCTGGCTTGTGTTATACCCTACTTCAGAGCCATGTTTCTTTCAGAAATGGCTGAAGCCAAGCAGTCATTGATTGAGATCAGGGACTTTGATGGCGATGCGATAGAAGACCTGGTGAAGTTCGTCTACTCCTCCCGCCTAACTCTGACGGTGGATAACGTCCAGCCTCTCTTGTATGCTGCCTGCATTCTTCAGGTGGAACTGGTTGCAAAGGCATGCTGTGAATACATGAAGCTGCACTTCCACCCCTCCAACTGCCTGGCAGTCAGGGCGTTTGCAGAGAGTCACAACCGCATTGACTTGATGGACATGGCTGATCAGTATGCCTGCGAACATTTTGCTGAAGTGGTGGAGTGTGAAGACTTTGTGAGCGTCTCACCACAGCACCTCCACAAGCTCCTGTCCTCCAGTGACCTGAATATTGAAAACGAAAAGCAAGTCTACAATGCTGCTATCAAGTGGCTGCTGGCCAATCAACAGCATCACGCTACGTGGCTGGATGAAATACTTGCTCAGGTAGGGCAGACCGAGGCGCCGGATGACTGTCCTGTCACTGGTTTCGTTGTATAATCGACTGCTTGTACTTGGGTAGATCTCAAGATGAAAAATGTTCTTAGCAGATGGTACCTCATTTGGTATTCACAGTTGTGCGTTGACAGCGGCAGCAGGTTAGATCTTTTGAATTCCCTGATTCTGTGAATATCAGGAAGAAGTTGTCTTCTCCAGTTTCTGTAGAGAGAGGAGTACTCTCTTTGTGCTCATGGCTGGAGCGTGGAGCACCAACAAACAGCTGCATCTGTGTTAGAACTGAAACTTCTTAGATAGTGCAGGACAATGCCATGTCTTCAGTTGGTTTGATACTGCTACAGCCTGAAACGCTCACTTCAATGGCTGGTAAGTATTTGTACTTAAAAAAGGAGAGCAAAACTGTTTACTTAAAAAAGGAGAGCAAAACTGTTTACTTAAAAAAGGAGAGCAAAGCTGTTGAGGTTTTTATATGTGGCTAGGAAAGTTAACACTGTAACAGAGATATGTCACAACAAGGTGTGCTCCTTCTGCAGTGTTTCTGTATTTAATTAGCAAAAGATCAAGATGCCTTAGCCCTACGAGCAGGCTAGGAAACATACACTAGACCCTTTAGTGCTCACCACACTAGCAGTGCTGGTTGCCTGTGGGATCCAAAGAAGTTTGGAATTTAATCATCTGGACTTGGTTCAAGTCCACTGCTTCTGAAAGAAACACATACAGGTACCAGAGGTCACTCAGCTGAACTTAAACACTCATCAGACCTCTTGTCAGAGCATTAGGTAGCTACTCAAGCTCCATATGTGCTGGTTATGGGATATTTGAGATGTTTATGGAGAACCTGTGCTGGGGAGGTGGGGGGTATGTGCCAGGCACTGCAAAATGTCCTGTGTATATTAGCAGGTGGGGTCACTTGTGCTGTTCCAGTTGGCACTGACCTCCAAGGTGAATATTTTGCACTGGGCAGAGTTGCCAACAGTTGTATCATGTGAGTAGCAAGAGGTCTGCTGACATGCTGCTGCTGTCTGTCTTCATGAATCATTCTTCATGTTACCTGGTAAAAGATCACAACTCCTTATTAATTGTCTTCTGAAAACCTTCAGTTTCATCAACACAAGTGTGAGGGGTTTGGTACAGTAAAAACATTTATGGGCAATATAATAATTTGATAGTGTAAAAGAGTGATTTAAACTGGCTTTTATTGCCCAGTTGTGCTTGAGATGAGATTACCAACTTTATTCACAAAATCCAAAGTCTAGAATGAAGCAATGAAAGGCTACCCCCCTTCCTGTACATAAGGGTTATTTGCCAGGGTAGATGGAGCCATCTGTTGAGTTGGACATTAATGCTAGCAGAAAACATCACTGAGCTTTCTTTATGGTTATTATCCACATCATAATTAGCCTTATGAGTTTTGCTGTTGTAACGAGGTTCTGAATTTGTCAGCCTCAAGTTCCTAGGTCATCACTAAACTCATGAGTCTGTTACCAGGGCTGTGGTGATGCTTCTGACCAGCCTAAAATAAGCTGGGCCAAAGTAAAGGAAGAGGTGGGGCTGAAAGCTGGTGGGTAAGGAAGAGCTGGTAGAGATACTGGATTTCTCCATCACCACTGGTGCTTGGCTAACTGGGAGCTGCTTCTAAGCATTGACTCCAAACCTTAGGAAGGATTTGGAGAAAGAAACAGTTTGCTCTCAACCTTTATTTTCTTTCTTTTTTTTTCTTTCTTTTAAATCCTCTCCTCTGTCAAGTCCAGACTGGAGAAGGGTGTGACAGTACTACCAATACTGTCCTTGGCAGGACAAGGGGGATGGATTAAAACTAAAGGAAGGGAGGGTCAGATTAGATCTTAGGGGGAAGTTTTTTACAGAAAGAGTGGTGAGGGGCTGGAAGGGGCTGCCCAGAGAAGTAGTGGATGCCCCGTCCCTGGGGGTGTTCAAGGTCAGGTTGGCTGGGGCCCTGGGCAACCTTGTGTAGCTTCTGGGGTCAGAGGAGCCCCGGAGATGCTCAGAGGGCTGGAGCAGCTGCCCTACAGAGAGAGGCTGAGGGAGCTGGGCTGGGTCAGCCTGGAGAAGAGAAGGCTGTGGGGAGACCTCATTGCAGCCTGCCAGTCCCTGAAGGGAGCAGAGACACAGGAGGGGAATCAGCTTGTTCCAGGGCAGAGACTGGCAGGACAAGGGGGATGGAGTGAAGCTGGAGGAGGGAAGGGTTAGAGGAGATCTTAGGGGGAAGTTCTTTGCAGAGAGAGTGGTGAGGGGTTGGAAGGGGCTGCTCAGAGAGGGGGTGGGTGCCCCATCCCTGGGGGTGTTCAAGGCCAGGTTGGCTGGGGCCCTGGGCAACCTTGTGTAGCTTCTGGGGTCAGAGGAGCCCCGGAGATGCTCAGAGGGCTGGAGCAGCTGCCCTACAGAGAGAGGCTGAGGGAGCTGGGCTGGGTCAGCCTGGAGAAGAGAAGGCTGTGGGGGGACCTCATTGCAGCCTGCCAGTCCCTGAAGGGAGCAGAGACACAGGAGGGGAATCAGCTTGTTAAAGGGCAGAGACTGGCAGGACAAGGGGGATGGAGTGAAGCTGGAGGAGGGAAGGGTGAGAGGAGAGATTGGGGGGAAGTTCTTTGCAGAGAGAGTGGTGAGGGGCTGGAACAGGCTGCCCAGAGAGGGGGTGGGTGCCCCATCCCTGGGGGTGTTCAAGGCCAGGTTGGATGGGGCCCTGGGCAACCTTGTGTAGCTCCAGGCCTGGAGGTTGGTGGCCCTGCCTGTGTCAGGGGGTTGGAGCTCTATGACCCTTGGGGTCCCTTCCAACCCAGACCAGTCTGGGATTCTATGAATACCTCCTTAATAAACTCTTAGTTCATGCTGACGGTTTCCTTTTCAACTTGCCATCCAAAGCCAAGGAACTATTCTAGCAAAAGCCCTCCTACACTGGCATAGCAAAGAGCTGAAAATAAACACCCTCAGCACCCTCACCTGACACAGGCTCTCCTGGCCAAGTCACAGGCAGGCTCAGCTGCACCACAGGCTCTCCTGGCCAAGTCACAGGCAGGCTCAGCTGCACCACAGGCTCTCCTGGCCAAGTCACAGGCAGGCTCAGCTGCACCACAGGCTCTCCTGGCCAANCTCTCGTGACCAAGTCACAGGCAGTCTCAGCTGCACCACAGGCTCTCCTGGCCAAGTCACAGGCAGGCTCAGCTGCACACCACAGGCCAGTGGCTCTTTCTCCTCTGCCCAGCCTGGGCTAAGGGACAGTTCTTCACTGCAAATGGTCCTACAAACATATGCCACTAAAAAGAACTGTTCATACTGCTGCTATGTGGGGGGAAAAAGAAAAAAAAACACCATGCAAGCAGCTCTTTTTAGGGCAGAGCTTGGGGCTGGCAGCTTGCTCAGCAGCTGCCATCTGTTCTGTGTGCGTCACTGTGAATGGTGAGACTCCAGTCAGTCCAGCCAGTTACTCCAACTGTCTTCATTTCTGTCAGGTACGGCTGCCTCTCTTGCCCGTTTGTTTCCTTATGGGTGTTGTGGCAAAGGAAGAGATTGTCAAGCAGAATCTAAAATGTAGGGATTTGCTGGATGAAGCCCGAAACTACCACCTTCACCTGAGCAGCAGGGCAGTGCCAGACTTTGAGTACTCCATTCGCACAACACCAAGGAAGCAGACTGCTGGTAATTAAATGTGTGTCTGATTACCCAGTAGGGAGTGGCGTGGAGAACTGGCAGCACATCTCAGCAGCCTTAAGATAGCTTGGTATATAAATGGTTGTTAATGACTTAATGCAAACTTGGGAAAGCCACTGTGTACCTCTGTAATTTGGTAGTATGTATGTGCTGCATTTTCCTAGAGCAGAACTTAGAGCAGTCGTTTTCTTTCTTTGAAGCATTATTTATTTAGCCTGAGCTGCATTGAAGCTAGCACTGTTTAAGTGTGTTCTGACCAGGCAGTATGCTCAAAGCTGTGCTGAAAATGGTGGACACTTTTTGGTGCAAGAAGGTTGACCTACCTTTTAAACTCTTTGGCTAGCCTACACCAAAAGTGAGTGAGGACAGCTTAGACTGCAAGTCCTAATTTTTAACATACTTAATCTGTTAAACTCCCTAAGCAAAATCACAAAAAGCTAATTTAAAGTATGCATTGTTTCTGCAAGAACATAGCTAGCTAATTGCCATAGCAGCATGCCAAGCAAAGCCAAAAATCCAGCATCCAGTTACGCAGGGCAGTGACATATGACTTCTCCTGAGCTACATGATTTTCAGTTCATTGTGCTATACAACTTTATCCCCCCCCCC
>VZTU01026757.1:29311-75523 GCA_013400835.1 Zapornia atra
GGCTGCCTGTACGTTGTGGGTGAGTAGGGCTGTGGCATTCAGCAGCTCCTGGGCTGCCTGTACGTTGTGGGTGAGTAGGGCTGTGGCATTCAGCAGCTCCAGGGCTGCTTGTACGTTGTGGGTGAGTAGGGCTGTGGCATTCAGCAGCTCCATGGCTGCCTGTACGTTGTGGGTGAGTAGGGCTGTGGCATTGAGCAGCTCCTGGGCTGCTTGTACGTTGTGGGTGAGTAGGGCTGTGGCATTCAGCAGCTCCTGGGCTGCTTGTACGTTGTGGGTGAGTAGGGGTGTGTCATTCAGCAGCGCTGTCTCTGCCAACTGTTGGCATTTGTGGAAGAGGCTGTTGTTGTTAGAGGAACTGGGGAACACATAGACCTGACCTGTACTTTGTGTTCTGGGGCAAAGAGGGAAAGTGAGCACAACCAGGGCAGGCTTAAATTAACATCTTTTAGAGAGGAAATAAAAAGCAATTCCCGAGGCACGTTTCAGGAGGGCTCCACTGTTCAGGACACTATGTCTCTCTACAAAGTCCTCTCAAGCCTCACTAACCTTGAGTTTCCTTTTAGGAAGGTGATGCTTAAACTCACACATGTTAAACTTACACGTGTAACACATGGTGGTTACACATATTCCACAGCCTGTCTCTGTAAGCCTAGTGTGTTCTGCCCTACCTTCAGGAGGGAGGAAGAGGCCAGGCAGCTACGCTGCAGTGGCAGATGCAGAGCTCTGCCTTGTGTCTTAGAAGTGAGTAAACAGGTTTTGAGTGAAATGCTTCTCTGATGGCTGCTCCAGCAAGGGGAATGCATCACCTGAGGATTTTTGTTTTCCTACTTGTTTTCAGCAATGCTTTAATTTGAAAACACTCTTGTTTTCATAGAATCTCCTGAGGTGGAAGGGAGATGTAAGGATCAAAGAGCAGGACCATCTTTTTACCAGTCTTAGGGGTGGTTTTTTTTTCCTATTCCAAATCAGAAGCTTTTTTCATTTATATCTATGTGCAAGATGACTTCAAAAAGAAAAAGAACAGAAATACCTCTCCTTGCAACTTAAGTAGGAAAAAAACCCAGCCCTGTCACTCTTGGTGAGGCTTGTATGGTGAGAGCTGTTAAGATTAATTTTGGGGAACTTGTGAAATTGAAGTAAAGAAACAGAGCTGGACACGAGCCCGTTGAATACTAAGAACAGGCTGATGATGCTTACTGCTGGGTGATCCCCAGGGCTGAAGTGGCGATATCAACTGATCCAGTGCTGCTTTCTGCAGGTGGCTTTGATGACAACTCCCCCCTGAGCTCGGTGGAGCGCTTCGACCCCCGCAGCAACAGGTGGGAGTACGTGGCAGAGCTGACCACGCCGCGGGGCGGCGTAGGCATCGCCACCCTGATGGGGAAGATCTTCGCCGTCGGAGGGCACAACGGCAACGCCTACCTGAACACGGTGGAAGCCTTTGATCCTGTCGTGAACAGGTAACTGGAACTTCATGCCTTGGCTCAGTGAGACAGTGAAACCTGTGGGTATGAAAACAGTGTGCAGCAGGAGCCTTTATCTTTGCTTCCTAGCAAGAACTAACAGCCATGCCCAGCAGTGCCTACGCCGCGTAGTTCTTGTAGATACTTAAGCACCTCTTCCTCCTCCCCATCCCCTCCTGGGGCAAGGAAAGAAAGCGAGCACAACCAGGGAGCACAACCTCCCCCTTACCCCAGAACAGGATGAGGAAGAGGTGCTTAAATATCTACCAGAACTACGTGGCATAGGCACATGGGCTCCTCCCTTCACTCAGAAAGACTTTTAAGTTCTTCTGGTTGTTTCAAAGCTGGTTTTGCACTACATTTACCAGAGAAATAATAAGAGTAGACTATCTGAGTGGGGGGTGGTTTTTTTTTTGGTGCAACAGAATTTCAGATGCAGAAAAACCCCCTATTTTCAAGGACAGGAACTTACTTTCCTATTTTTCCCTCTGCCATCACCTTTAGGTGGGAACTGGTGGGCTCAGTGTCACACTGCAGGGCAGGGGCAGGCGTGGCTGTGTGCTCTTGTCTCAGCAGCCAGATCCGGGACGTGGGCCAAGGATCCAGCAACGTTGTTGACTGCATGTGAGCTCTGCTGCCTCCTCCTGAATTCCAGAGGAATGAGAGCAGGAAGGCACTGCAGAGCTTTTTAAACACCATGTTTTGTATGGTAGGTTAAGAAATAAAACCAATGTTATTTTTCTTTGTGAAAATGTTAACTTCTGCAACTGTAAAGCTTTTGGTGGGTTTCTATCAATAGTGATGCAGAAAAACCTGTGAAAACATGGAATAAAAGTGTGACTCAGAGGAGAAAAACCTGCCCAGAGCTGCAATCATCCCAGTTTTGAGAAGCTGTAATTTCAGAATCATTTGAGGCAGCTGCTGCTGGGATGCACTGAGCTGTACATCGGGCATGGGGTGAGGAGAGAGCAGCAGTTAGTACTGCTGGAACCTTACCCAGCAGCCCTGATGCTGGTTTTCTGGAGGACTTGAGTGCCATTTCATGTAACTTATTTTCAGAAGTGTAGTCTTCAACATTTCCTAATTGTACACACAAAGTGTCTCAAGTTTTAGAAGGTAACAAACTCCCTGTTGCACACTAAGGTCACTGGAGCAGAGAAGTTCATTGCCCACCTCCCCAGGGACTGTGGGCAGCGGTGGCAATTCAGGTACTCAGTCTGGTTTTCAGAGTACTTTCTCCATCTCCTAGATCTGTTAGAAAGCTGAAAAGATTCTTGACCAGAGTTTAGCCACTGGACTACTGGAATTCTCAAGTCATCAGTAAAATTTCTAGCAACTATCCCCCAAAAGGCAAGCGTCTGTTGGGAAGTCACTCCTGAAGTAACCAGTGTAACTGTCCCCCTCCTGAGGTGATAGTGTGTGAAAACATAGGCTTCAGTGGCTTTATATGAAATGGAAACACACAGTAGAAGTTTTGGGATTCTCTAAAGGCCTCTAAATGCACCTCTGGGAGAGGACATGTCCACTTTTGGTGTCCAGTAGCGATGCTGTGGTAAGCGTAGAGGTACTGTCCCTTCTGAGATAGGTAAGCCAGGAA
Organism: Zapornia atra; assembly: GCA_013400835.1. NCBI lineage: Eukaryota > Metazoa > Chordata > Aves > Gruiformes > Rallidae > Zapornia > Zapornia atra. The sequence goes on from VZTU01026757.1 coordinate 32,372, forward strand.
GAACTTGCCTCAAACCAGGTCAATGGCTGAACCCTTACAGAAACCAAAGAGAATCAGCAACAGAAAGAACTGGAAACAAACCAGAACTCACATCAGAAACTGAAGTAGGACCTTGGTGGTGCTGTGTACAAAGGCGACGTGCCACGCAGTCTCAGAACTGGAATTCCAAGTCAAGTCCAGCTGGAAGGACTGCAGATCCCTCTTCCTGCCTCACCTTGAACAGACCAACAGCTGACAATCCTCTGTGACCAAAGTTTCCCCTTGCCAGGCTGTTGCAAGGGACCAGGGAGAGCAGCCAACTTCTCTGCGCCCAGCACTGGGGAGGGGCCCGTGGCACCTGCGTGTTCTGCTGCTGGGGTCCCGCTGGTGGCAGGGCCGGGGCTGTCCTTAACGAACCACTGCAATAAAGGATTTGTACTTCAAAGCTCCCTCTGTGTGGTGTGGCTGGAGCAGGCTGCTGGGGGAGACCTTCCAGCATGGAGGGGGGGTGTTTCTGCTTCTGCTCAGTGTAATTCTCAACAGGGAGCTTTCTTCAGCAGAGGAGATAGATAGAATGTGTAGGATTTGGAAGGACCTTCCAAGGCCATGTAAGTCTCACCCCTGCAGTAAGCAGGGACGTCTTCACTAGAGTAGGTTGCTCAGAGCCCCATCCACCCTGACCTTGAATGTCTCCAGGGATGGGGCCTCCACCACCTCTCTGGGCAACCTGTACCAGTGATCTATCACCCTGAGTGAAGAACTTTTTCCTAATACCCAACATAAATCTCCCCTTTTCTAGTTTAAACCCATCACCCCTCATCCTATCACTCCCTGCCCTCAGGAACAGTTCTTTCCCAGAGGTACCTTTCAGGGACTGGAAGGCTGCTAGAAGGTTCCCCTCAGAGCCTTCTCTTCTCCAGGCTGAACCACCCCAACTCTCCCAGCCTGGCTTCACAGCAGAGCTGCTCCAGCCCTTGGATCATTTTTGTGGCCTCCTCTGGACCCACTCCAAGAGGTCCATGTCCTTCTTGTGCTGAGGGCTCCAGAGCTGGGCACATCAGTGTCCAACCCCGAAGCACAGGATTTCCTGGCAACAAACCCCAGTGAGGTACCTGCACTAACGCTGCTGGGGTTTGACACCAGCAACCTCCCTTGTCTTCTTCCAGCACTGGCGACACCATGACGACATGTAAAGCCACCCAACCAGAAGCAACCACATCCTCCCTGGTTCCTGGGGCAAGCCAGACTTCCAGCAGCAGCAGCAGCAGGCCCCCACCTCCCACTGCAGCTCTGCAGTTAAAGCTGAACTCAAGTCGTGACAGCACGTTCCAGGTGATGCAATCCCCACCTCTAAACACAGCACACGATGCAGCCCAGGCATGGAAATGGTGCTGCTTCTGTTCAGGATGGCTCTCCTGCACCTACAAGCCTTGACCTCACCCATCAACCTGATGACCAGGACATCCTCTAAACACAGTGAGAAAACCATTTTGGCAGCATCAAGTGTGGTCCCAGTTACACCCACCTGTCCAACCTACTGACTTCAAGGATGTCACAGGCATCCGGGAGGAGCAGGACCAGACTGTGGACCACCCCCTTTGCCACGTATCTTCAGCCACACACATGCAGCCAGTGCCTGCAGGTCACCCCACCACTGCCACCCCAGCTCGTGGGACATGCCCCTGCCCAGCTGGACTCTCCTGCTGCCCACAGCAGCTCTGACTCTGCTCCTCACCTCAGGACTTGGACTGGGGCTCCGTGACTCCTGCTGAACCACACCACTGCCAAGGACTGCACCACCTCTGCTGTGCCTCCCACAGCCACTTTTGGGGTCAGGAAAGTTTGGGCTCAAGGACTGCACCACCTCTGCTGTGCCTCCCACAGCCACTTTTGGGGTCAGGAAAGTTTGGGCTGAGCACTTTTACATATAGACCTCAATGCAAAGACTTCCCTTCATTAAGATTTCTGATTGCTACATTAACATGGTCATTTCTGATTGATCACCATGATGACACAAGGATTTGCAGGCACCAGTGTTCAGTTTCATCTTGTAAAATACATCCTCTTCCAAAAGATTCCCATGGTGTTGTTTATGCTCAGAGGGACTGTGAGAACGTGGTTGTACCTTCACAGCATTCAATACTTGTTTAAACAGTGCTCTTCCCCAAAGGCATTGCACCCCTAAGAGAGCCATGCTGAGGGCAAACCTGTCTGGGTTGCACAGCCAGAGGACTTCAGAAAGCCATGTGTGTGCTGCTTGTGGAGTTGAAACCATCAACAAAACACACACACACACACAGGGTCTTAGTCCCATCAGAAGGACTGTATGGATCGTCCTTCTCGCTTGCTGTGCGTCCACTCTGTCTCCTCAGGCAGCTGTAGGATGCTCAGCAGGATCTAGCTCAGCCAGGGGTTAGGAAGAGGGGCTGTGCTGAGAGGGGGGTCGGGCGCTGGCACAGGCTCCCCAGGGAAGGGGTCCCAGCCCCGAGCTGGGCTGAGGGCAAGAAGCGTCTGGCCGCTGCGCTCAGTGCCCTGCTCTGCCTGGGCTGGGCTGGGTGGAGCCAGGGCTGGGGCTGAGGGGCCTGAGGGGGCCCTCCCAGCTCGGGGTTCTTTGGAACTTGTGCAATGGGTCCACAGCTCTGACAGCAAATGACACTGCCTGGCACTTACAAAGAAGTTGTCACCAGGCCATAAAAATACAGCCAATTAACCTGTTCAAGCTTAATTAGAACAAACTCCTGGGAAGCCTGTAACCCCAGCTTCCTCCTGCCTTTCCTTAACCTCCTGCCTTTCCCTCTTCATTTGGGCCAAAACTCCTTCTGAACCTTCCCCAGCAGTGCTGCAGCACCGAGTTCTGCCAACCCAAGTGCTTCATTCCATGTTCCCCTCCGTTTTCCTTGCTGGCTGCTCCCAGCACATCTGCATTTGTTTTCCAAACCTTTGCACGTTCTCTTGGCTGGAACTGGCAGCAAATAAAGCTCTCCTAGCCAGGACATAGAACTTCTGTTTGCAATTCTTTCCTGGCTCTGTCAGCAAGATGGGTGTCGCTGCCACTTCGCAGCATTTTAACTCCATTCCTTGGATTCCAGACAGACAAGTTGGGTGTTTTTTTCCTTCTAGAACTTTAAAATAAAACAAGAAGTCATCAAACAGCGATGTAATTCCTGCCCTGTGACGTGGCTGGTCCACAGGGGTTGTCACAGCTCCATCCCTTCAAGCAAAAAGCCCCATAAACACATCCCTGCTCTACATTTTCCATCACAACAGCAGCTGGATCTTGGAGTGAGTGCACACAACCTGGGTTAGGTGGTACAGCATCAGGACAAGATGTAACAACACCCACATATGGTTGGCTGAGATGAAGAGAGCATGTGCATGGCTACAGCAGCACCCGTGCTACCTGGCAGCATCCCACGGGAGAACTTCTCTGATGCTCATTAAATTAACGGCCCTGAAAATTAATGATCTACCCAGGTAACTAATCAGTTGCAGTTGGGAGCCCTGGGTACAGACCCAACAAGAAACCTTTCTGTCTCTTCATTGGCTTGATGGGTAAGACTTACCTCTGGCCAAGAATCAGAAGCGAATCGTCCTCCCCTCCACATGGTTTCCAGAAGAGACAATAAATAGGGCAGGGTGAGTCAGCACAGGCTGCTGGGGGAGGGGAACTGTGAATCCAGGGGCTGCTTAATGGCCTCAAGTTGGAGCAGGGGAAGTTCTGCACCAATGTGGGGCAGAACTTCTTCCCGGTGAGGGTGAGGGAGCCCTGGGACAGGCTGCCCAGGGGGTGTGGAGTCTCCTTCTCTGGAGAGATTCCAGTCCAGACCTGTCCTAGGGACCCTGCTTTGGCAGGGGGTTGGACTGATGGGCTCTGGAGGGCCCTTCCCACCCCTGTGAGTCTGGGGTTATGGCAGAGTCCAAGTCATATTTCCACCTGACTGGGTGTCAGATGAAGCAAACAGCACTTGACAGCACCAGTATGACTGCACCAAGGTGTTACGCTGCTCCTGTATGTTGCTTCACATGGCAGCCTTCTCCTCCTGCTTCTCCCTCTTCTTCCTACAAGCAGCTGCTGTCTCCCCAGCCAAAATCTCGGTCAGTGCCAGGCAGGGACCAAGAGCAGAGCTGAACAGCCCTGTGCTCAGAGGACATCCCAGCAGCTCCCACCACTACATTCCCAAGGTCACCCTTGTCCAGGCAGGGCAGAAACACACCACCTGCAGCCACCAGCCCAAGGACAGAGGCAGCATCAGACTTCTAACCACAGGGTGAGGATGAAATGTGTAAGTATAGGGTAGTGAGAGCTACGTAAAGGTTTAGGCTGGGTGTCAGGAAGAGGTGCTGTGCTGAGGGGCAGGGAGGGGGGTGTCAGGCACTGGCACAGGCTCCCCAGGGAAGGGGTCCCAGCCCCGAGCTGGGCTGAGGGCAAGAAGCGTCTGGCCGCTGCGCTCAGCGCCCTGCTCTGCCTGGGCTGTGTGGGAGTGGGACTCGATGGGCCTTTGGGGGCCCTGCCAGCTCAGGGGGTTCTGGGATTCTATAAAAAAATCTCAGTAATTCTGAGTAGGAGAGGGGAAAAACCCCAGTGGGAATTCCAGGAACCTGCAAGTCCTGTACAGATGGAGGTCCTCACTTCAGGAACACCACGCTGACACAAACACGCTCCCAACTGCCCACAATGGCCAGGGACACCGTTGGTTTCAGGTAGTGATGAGGCTTACCCAAAGCACAATTAATGTAAAGCAAGCACAGGCTGCCCACAGGCTGTTTAAGTGTTTGGAGAGCAGTGGGGGTGGAGGAACTGCCATCCTGTTAATGCAGCTGTTCTGCCAAAAATAGCACGTGCCTTTGGCAAGGGTATACCGAGCCAAGGGGGAAAAGCTGGCTGATCCCCAGTGCATGCAAAGCCTAAACCAAATTAAAGGCAGATGCAGAATTAGGTTTGGTCAATAAAGGCTCAATAAATAAACAAGGTGTTACTGGGACACAACCCCAGGATACTGGTGAGCCTCTGTGGCCACTTTAACCCAGGGCAGGATGCCAAAGCTAGGTGGTCACCACCGAGCCCATGGCCTCCTGCTCCCCCTTCTCCATCCCCAGCTTTTGGATGACCCTCCTTGCTGGCACATCATGCCTCCTTGCTCTGCATCCCTCCTTCCACTCCCCATCTCTACCCCCCACTGCAAAGCCATCCCCCCCTTTTGCTTTTGCCCCAAGGAGAATAGGAACCACACCTCTCCAGGTGCGAGGGGGGAAGGAAACGGTGGGACAGAGAATAGAAGTGACCCAGGAGAAGCAGCTCCACTGCAGCCAGCAGATGAAACATCTCATGCCCAACCCAACCACCCCTCAAACCACACTGAAACCAGAACAAACATCCATGTACATATGGCCACAACCACAAGCCACCATCCCACACCCTCATCTTACACTCCCACTCCCACCTTGCCCAAGCAAACGCAGCGCTGAGCTCCTCCTGCCTCATCTGTAGCTAAAAATCACAGAAACCCAGAACCACAGGGGTGGGAAGGGCCCTCCAGAGCCCATGGGGTCCAACCCCCTGCCAAAGCAGGGTCCCTAGGACAGGTCTGGGCTGGAATCTCTCCAGAGAAGGAGACTCCACACCCCCTGGGCAGCCTGTCCCAGGGCTCCCTCACCCTCACTGGGAAGAAGTTCTGCCCCACATTGGGGTGGAACTTCCCCTGCTCCAACTTGAGGCCATGGCCCCTTGTCCTGTCCCCACAGACACTGAGCAGAGGCTGCCCATGTCCCCCTGTGTGCCACCCTTCAGCTATTGATCCCCATTGATCAGATCCCCTCTCAGTCTCTTCTCTCCAGGCTGAACAGCCCCAGCTCACTCAGCCTTTCCTGGCAGGGGAGATGCTCCAGGCCCTTCATCCCCTTCATAGCCTCCTCTGGACTTTCTCCAGGAGATCCCTAGGTTTTTTTATACCAGGGAGCCCAGAACTGGACCCAGAATTCTCTCTGAGGGTAATTTTCCTTGCAGCACTGCAGAAAGATCAACGAACCAGACCCTGAGCAGACCCACCTCATCCCAACACCGGGCTCTTCAACACCTCATGTGGAGCACTACGCGCCTGCCCCTTGCCTCATCTTACTGTGTGTGTTCAGCATGACACCCACCGGTGAGACCAGCCTGGAGCCAGCCTCTCACCAGCACCAAACATCAGCAGAGCCTTCCCCAAATCCACATCAGGAGGATGGGAGGCAAACACCTTGAGTTGTGACCCTCCTGCTACTTGGAGAACCTCGATCTACACCCGTTCTTAATTCCCAAGGGAAAGGGGCGATAAACACGGCAGCAACTGAAAGGGAGACTCCTTGTATGGGAAGAACCTCCTTCCAAAGGGAGAAACAGAGGCCAGTCAGAGAGAAAAGGCACGTTACAAGTATGTGTAACACCAAGAACAGGAGGGGAACCCTCCCAACAACTCATAACAAACAGACTACTTCATTTATCATTTATTTCCCCACGTGAATGGACCAACCACCTCGGAAACTCCATCGCACACAGGGCAGCAAATGGTATTTACAGGTGGGACATCCATCCCCAAAAATAAGTTTAAGGTGTACAGCTTGATAATGGGGAACCAAGAGGGATTGGGGGGGGGGGAGGTGGGGGAAAAGAGGACAAAACCAAAAAAACAAGGACATTGCAGTCAGACTTCTTGACTTTTAATTTACAGAGGAGAGCTCCGTCTCCGCGTGCGGTAAGCGGGGTTTCCCAACTATTAAATAAATGGCATCTTAAAAATAGAACATTTGACAATTTCAAACACATGTATTATTTCTTCTAAATAAATATTGCATGAAAATGATGCTGCTTTGCCACCATAGCTGCCTCCTCTCCTTCCAGGACTCACCCACCCACCACCTCTGGGTTTTCCTTGGGTTTATTTCCTCATGGGAAATGTTCTTTCCTCCACCTGGTTTTCCATTTGGTTTCAGTTTGATTTGTTTTATTCAAGGCCTTGAACAGGCCCAAATGAGATCAATGAGGATCTTTCCTAACCCCTTGCAGGCTTCTCACCTGGCTCAAGGTTGAAATACAATGGCTTTTAAAAAATTCCCTCCTATTTAAACAGTCTTCTCCATGATTCCAAAGGACGCAGAGCTTCCTGCGACGTAGCTTGCTACTGATGCTTCCCCACATTGCTTTATGAAATGACAGCCCCCCAAAGCAGCACCCCCCAAAAAACTACCTGTGGTTTGGTTTCCTCCAAAAAAACTACCCGTGGTCTGGTTTCCTCTGAAGCCCAGGGAGGTCTGACTTTGGGGTGGGAGCAGCCCTCCCATGAGGGTCTCCACGCAGCCGCCTTTCCCCAAGCATAAGCAGCAAACCCCAGTTGTTCCTCTGCCTTCACTGGGCAGCTTCTCCCTGACCTCACTCACCTGACACCCTCACCCAAGCTGTCCTAGGAGCAGGGTACTGGATTATCACCATCACCTGTGCTGAGCTGAGGATGGGCACGGCCACCCACCCAGCCCCAGGGGCTCCTTGGGGTGAGCAAGCCAAGAGCAAGCTGCTTTCCAGTGGGAACCTGGCCAGGAAGCCAGGAGGGAGGTGAGAAATGAAAGTACGGGGAGAACCTTACCCCTAACACTCTGCTATGGCTCTCACAGACTCCCATAGCAGTTGTCAGGTTTGAGAAAGCTTCCCAGCTTCCTTCCTTCCTTCCTAGCTTCTTTCCTTCCTTCCTTTCCTTCTTCCTCCTCAGCTGGCAATCCTTCAAATAGCTTTGTTTGGAAGCAAAGTCAGAAGGCAGCATTGACCCACCAGTCCATAACCGAGCTCCAAAGTGCACATCCAGCCTTCAAGGCCAGCTTCCTGAGAACAAACCAGTTACTGCCCAGTCTCTCCCCATCCCCAGCTTACTCAGAGCACTTGTTCCTCCACAGAGGAGGAGCGCACATGAAGTTTGATAGGTAAAATGGGGGGGAGGGTGTGGGGGGGTGTGACATGGGACCTTCCTTCCACTGGTTAGGAGAGCTTATCCCTGAAATGCACTAAGGCTTTTAATAAAGTGAACATAGAAGGACAGTCCCTTGAAAGTGCTGGAAGACCCAGCCAGGATTCTGGAGGAGAGCTCCCCTTGTGCTCTGGATAAGGGCAGAGCCATGCCACGCTCCCACCAGCTGCTCCCAGCAGCTTCCCTGCCATCACACCTGAAACTACTTCTGGAAATGCAGACCTTTCACCAAGAGCTCCTTGGTTTTGTGAGCCTCAAAGCCACAAGGAGGTGTTTTCCAAAGGGGATACACTGCTTCCCAGTTCCTCCATCCTGGAATTACGTAGCCAAAGGAGATAATTCTTTCCCATAAGCTCAATTATTTTGGGAGACCATCCTTTGCTGCTTCCACAGGGTCTGGGAGTGATGGGGCGAGGGATGCGAGGGGGTTAAGGCACACTATTAGATAGGGGGACAGCAGGGAGCTGGGAAATCTTTGGGTAGAGAAAGGTGTCACCACATGGAACACACCAACGCTGGGGACGACACCTTCACCCTTACTGTCTCCTCAAAACATAATTCCAGAAATGCAGCTCCTGGGAAGGAAAAAAAACCCCACTTGCAAACAGCTCATTATTCCCTTTCATGTTCCCTTGACAGATTTTTTTTTTAAGTTGCTGGACCCATTTCTGTGTAGTTTGGTTGAGAAAGAGCACGTGAGATGTCTCCTGTATGGAGGATGCCCTACCTTTGGCACCAAATCCTGCTCCTAGATATTCACCCAGACCAGTGATGCTGCAGGCAAACATCTAAGCACAAAATTTGTCTTATGTTCCACGTTGGGTCGCTTAGTCCCTCCTTAAACACAAGTGATTCCTCTCCCCAGGTAAGCTCTCAGGTTCAGAACAATGTCCAAGCATCCACAGCCACCCAGCAGAGCTATTCCCCCCCCCCACCTCACCCCATCGACGTGACAAAAAGCAACCAGGGAACAGTTCTTGGTGTGGGTGATGACCCTCTGCCAACAGAAGGTGGTGAAGCTGTTTCCAACCACACCTGGGCATTCTGCCACCCCGATTGTGTTTGGCTTCCAAGGTATCACAGTTCGAGTGCTACAGGTACGTGGGCACACGGTGAGGAGGAGGAGGAGGAGGAGGAGGACCACCAAAGCAGCGACGACTTAAGAAGTGAACTTGCAGCACTGAAGGCAGTTGGCTTCTCCCAACTCTCAGGACAGCAGCTGGCTGAGAAATGCAAGAGGGGGGTGAGGTTGGAAAGCAGGCAAGGCAGGCTGTTTTGCTCTTTATTTTATTGTAACATAATGCTGCTCGGTGCTGATGAGGTTGCTACTTGTCATCTGAGGAACAAAGACACCAAAGATTGCATCCATGCTTGCAAAAAAAACCCCACTTGTGATGCATCCCCTGGGCACACAACTGCTGCAGACCGTGGGATGTTGCATAATAACCTCTGGAGGCAGAATTTCCTTCTAGATCGGCACTTCTTCATGGGTGTGATTTTTGTCCTGCTGGTAATTCATCATAGAAATGTTTATAGACCATCAATACATGGAGCCATTCAGACAAGTCATGGCACTTGGTTGGTTGAAAGGAAGGTGCCATCACTGCTGAGGCTTTTCTTCCAGCTCTTCTGTTTCCAAGGCAGCGAAGTGCTTACCCTAAAAACCCCATGTTCCAAGTGGGGGTGGTTGTTTTTATTTTTCCAGTGTAACCCTAACCCTGCCACCTTGATGTATTTTCATTTTCCCTTCCAGGTGCTTTGTATCCAACAATTCAACGAGTCAAAACTGTTTTCTGAGGCTTCAAAAAAGTGCAAAGAAAAACAAAAAACAAAGGTTCAAAAGGTACTTAAATCACCCAGAGCACCAGTTAAGGCGTATTCGTTTCCAGTCTCAGCCACTGTAAACCCTGTCTAGCGTAGTGTACCAGTTCCATCATGCTACTGTTCAGTGCCAGAGCGCACGTCGCTGTGCTGAGTTCTGTGAAAAACTCTGGAAAAAGGGGAGGGAAGGAGAGAGAGAGAGAAAATGGTTGGTTGGTGTCATGCAAGAGGCACGTCTGATGGGCCTGGGGCAGTGAGGAGCGCCAAGGGTGCGAGGTGAAGGTGGCGTTGATGTGGGGAGGTCGGTGATGTTAGAGGGTAAGGAGGTGGAATGTGGCCACGAGGCAGGGAGTGTGAGGGGAAAGGGTGCTCATGCACCCAGGCTGAACCACCTCCCCCCAGGCTGAACCACCTCCCCCCAGGCTGAACCACCTCCCCCAAGGCTGAACCACCTTCTCCCAGGCTGAACCACCTTCCCCCAGGCTGAACCCCCTCCCCCAGGCACTGGCATTAAAAGGGCATCGAGACTCCATGGGCAAGAGTTCTGTTGTCACACCCTGCCATGGGCTTCCCTCAGATGTTAAACAGGGCAACACCAGGTGTCTGTGTGGGCGGTGCCCAGAAGCACGTGTAGCTGTCATAGGACCGGTTCCTTTCCTGCACCCATCCTTAAATGCTGGAGGCATTGGGATTTCTCATCTGAGAGGGTTTAAAATGTGTATAGCCTGGCAGGTGGCCTGACTCTGGCTTGGGTTGCTTTTGGCTAGGCATGTCAGAGAGTCCTTCTGTCCTGCTACCAACCTCAGCCACTGCACTCCTCCTCCTCATCCTCCCACATGGGCCAGAGATGGCTCTGGACCTGCCAGGAGGTGCACGTGACGGGGCAACCATCACCCCTATTCCTCTCTGGCCACCTTTCCTGCACAAGCTGCCTTCAGGTGGTACGGGCTCATCCCAGTCCCTCCAGCTTCCATCGTGTTTCAGAACCCAGCCGTCCTCAGCTTTCCCTGCTCATGTGCCAAGGTTGAACCTGGATGCTGAGAACGGCTGCTTGGCTGCACGAGGAGCTCTTCAGATGCAGACACCACCATGCTTCCATGAGAATACTTTCCAACTGAGAGGCAGAGAACACATTTCCCCCTGTTTCCCTGCTCTTGCTCCTAAAAAACGGATTTCCATTCCTTCCACAGAGGAGCTGGAAGCACAGATGAAGTGTCCAAACCCTCTAACACTGTGTGACAGGATGGAGACTTCACACACAACCTCTGTGTGAGATCAGATGTGGTAAAACAACCTGTAGCAGCCTCACGATCCACCATGCTGCTCTGAATCACAGCGAGGAGGACATGGGTCCTGCACTGGGAGCACCAGGCTGGGGTCCTGCCAGGAAGCACGGCAGCTCTGCCCAAGGGACTTCAATTTAAGCCAAGGGCTTTCCACTACCTTATGGCTCCCCTGTTTAAGAGAACTCTGTAGCTGGAGCTGCTCTCCTCCTCTTCTCAAGCCCTGTGAATTGCATGGAAGGAGCGTGGACGTGGCTCTTTTTTAGGCTGATGTCCTCACTCTCTGTACCTCTTCACATCTGCTTGTTCCACTGAGTACCAACAGACTCCAGCTCTGAAATTCCTCCACCGTGCCAAGCCTACATAGCATCGACTGTTCTCCTGCATGGATCTACACCCCTGGGAGTATTTACTATCCCAGTCAGCACTCCCCTCTGTTAAAATAGCAACAGGGAGCAGGTTGTGAATTTAAGTCTTGATTGATGCAAGACCATGCTCCAGCTGCCCTCCCCCTGGGTTCCCTGCATGACTCATTCCTCTGGCTCACCGGCAGCATCCACTGCTCCTTCCACGTGACTCCAAAACACTACAGGCAAATTGCTGCTGTGAGCATGGATCTGCTCATAGGACTGGAGTTCCTCTATCCAAAGGTGACTCATAAACTCTTCTGGAGTTCACTAACTGCCCCACTATCAGTGCATTTTTACAGCCTTCCAACAATCCAGCCAGGCACATCGTGCTTATCACCTCCGTCAGCTTGCTGGCAGACCGTGGCAGTGCATGGCACAGCAAATGCCATCTGGGCAGGTTACAAACCAAACTGTGCCCACTCTAGGGTTTGTGCTTATGCACCATGGCTCAGACCACAGGACAGGGCAGCGTTTGTAACAACAAAACTGTCAAAATAATAAAAAAACCAAACCCTAGCACCAATTTTTTTAAATGCTCCTGGCAAGCACCAGTCACACATCCAGCAAGGGCTTCCACTTTGGCCCCTCTGTTACAGAAAGAAGCTGGTGTCACTGTTTTCAAGGTAAAAGTACCTGGAAGTTTGACAAACAAAGTGAAAATGCTACAAAAGCTGGTTTTCCCTCAGAAAAGCTACAGGCCCCAAAGGGAAAACCAAAGAGCAGAAATCCCCCAACGCTTCTCGTGTTCCTGTGAAGCGAGTTGGCTGGTTTCCTGCAATTGATACCCTCTCAGCCCTTAGCTCTGACAGGTGAGGGTGCCAAGACAACCACTGAATTGGAACACTCGTTAATGTACCCACCACCATCAAGTGCCTCTGCCAATAACCTGCTGATATTGCCAAGTTTTACTGCTTTGATCTGCAGGGGGTGTTGCCTGCTGCACAGAGCGCGAGGATTTAAGCGAGTACACACACATAACTGCAACGCATAAGGCGGGAAAGCCAGAGGGCTAAAGAACCCCTTACCCTTATTCTTCCTGGCCAGTGCATCGGCCTGTTCCCAAATATCATAGGCATAGAGGACGTAGGAAGTGATGTTGACGTAGGATGAGGTGGTGCTCGCGATACTACAGGGGACAGTGACTGAAGAGCCAACGCTGTTGCCGCTGCAGCTGCTGGAATTCGATCCGGGCTGCGAACTCACCGAACCAGCAGGAGAGGGCATTGGAGAACGAGGAGAAGGCATGCCTGTGCTTCTGCAGGAGAAAGAGACGCCATGGTGAATGTTTAACCTCAGAGACAGAAGATAGCCACAGGACTATCTGGTGCCAGGAGGTATCCGGTATCATCCGGGCCTGCAGCACAGAGCGGAACGTTGAAAACTGAGCTGTGTTCAGCTACGTTAACAAGCAGTTGTCTTTTGAGTGCAAGGCCCAGAGGGTTTTGAAGCGATTTGCAACTCTAAGGACTCCTCTATGACAAAAGAAAACGCAGGACCAGATAGCAGAAAGAGCCACCAGCCCACCTCCCAAAGCCTACTTGTGGAAGCTTTCTCCAGACGGTCTAAGCGGTTCTCCTACGGGTTTCCATTTCAGGCAGGCCGAAGCCTTCTGACAGGCAGCCAACGCAGCCAGGTCAGCCTGCACACAGTATTTATAGCCCATGGGAAGCTAAATGCAGTCAGCTGCCTGCCTTCCAGACACAAGCTGGCTTCAGCCCATCGCCTTCACCCCCACCACACTTCAACCAACCTAATTTTAGTCACGGGGACGAAAGGGCTTCCACCGCTGCTCCTGGGAGAGGATGAACCTCCCCACAGCCTACACGGTGTGAGGGGGAATTTCAGTGTCCCTACTGAAGACCAAGCCACCCTCTCCCAAACGTGGAGTTTAAAAAGGGACAGACGTGGAGCCAAGCAGCCACTTGCCAAACACAGCCAGAAACCTCTTTCATAGTCACGGTGGTTAAAATACAGGCCCGGCCTACCAGGCCTTGGGTCCAACGCTGCTACGTGACAGCTTGTTGTCTCCTTTCGCTGCCACGCAGCCAGCAACGCTGCTGCAAATGCACACAGAGGACAAAACCCTCACTGCTGTATGAATTAGACTGTTTCTTTTTCTTAATCAGTGACTGAGCTGAAGAGAAAGCTGTTTAAGTATCAGCCCAACGTTATGCTACCGCAGGGTGAAGCACAAACCTGCTGGCCAGAGGCCAAGGATTGGGATAGTATCCCTGTAAGGCCCAAGGGATCTCTTACAGAACAGAGATGGCAACAGCAGGGGCTTGAAAATAGCACAGTGACGATACCTTCCTGACCTGCTTTTCAGTGGTGACCTGCTCTGCTTGATAGGTGGTAACTCTGGACCTCCTAACAACCCCCCATACACCCTTTTCCGGAGGGAAAAGACAGGGAAGAGACAGCAGAAGCATATTCATGGCCTGTAATGGCATGATTCCAGGCAGCAAGAGCACTGAGGCAGTCTCAAACACAGCAACTAATTCCAGCTACAGTTCTCACCCCTACCCTCACACACAGGTTACAAGGCAATGCAGTTGTACACCTTACCTTGCAACACATGGAGAAGGTGCTTGCGACGCTCTGGAAGAATTCTGCAGCAAGGAAGAGAACTCTGTTAGATCAGGCTATTTGGCCTCCATCAGTACCTACTGCAGCCATCCAGCTGGAAGCTTGGCTGATACCCTACCTTGAAGTAGTCATTCAGGATCCTGGAATACTTCATTGCAGTGTCTTTTTTGTAACGGAACATTGCCATGTGCAGGATGGCCTGGCAGCGCATGCTGTGAACACAAACACACCCAGACATCAGCACTCACAGCTGTCAGCCTCAGGGAATGCAGGTAGGAGCACATCAGCCAGACTGCAAAGTCAGGGAAGCTCAGGAGTTCTCCCCCCTTCTGCTCATCTTAAAAGACCACCCCGTGGAAATAAATAACAAAACTCCAAAAGAAGAAGGGCCTGGAGGTTGGTGGCCCTGCCTGGGGCAGGGGGGTTGGAGCCCTGTGATCCTTAGAATCCCTTCCAACCCAAACCAGTCTGTGGTTCTATGATTCTAAGGGCCATGTCTTTTATACAAACAGGTGCCCAGCCTGGTAGAGGTGCCACTGGCAATGTAAGCTGTCATCCAGAAGTGGATCAGCTATGTTCAGCCCCAGCTTCAGTTACATGGCTCAGATATAGGCAGTGAATCACATTCTTTCACCTTAGGTGAAAACCTTTATGGACTCTCAAGTTACCAGCAGATCAAATTTTAGAGCCTGTGCCTACAGCATGTGGTCCCTTGTGATACCCCAGCTCGCTTCAGAGTCCATTCTGGGGTTTCTGTCGTGGGTGTATTTCCTTGCAGAACCCCAATCCCCACATATCTGATTCCTCCATCCCTGAAAGCACCATGTCTTTCACTCTATCTAAAGCCAGGACATGAACATGCAGAGAAATGGGTACTCACCATAACACAGCAAAGATTTTTTCATGTGAAGATGCTGAGGAGTCAGTAAATGGTTTCAATGTCATTATGAATCTAAGGAAAGAAACCAAACAGAACCTTGTCAGCCATCAGAGCTCTGAAGTCCCAGTGTTTGTGAGAACACTGGTGCATGCTGTTATCTCAAACATCATTCCAAGAGTCAGGAAACCTGCCCTGAGTTTGCAGTCCTGGTGATGAGTGCTTGGTACGCTCATGAGCGGTGGTCCAGCTCTCACAACGCTGTTTCCCACACAGTGGGAACAGATGTGGCACCTTACCTGACTCACTCTGTCCCTTACACCTTACCTGACTCACTCTGTCCCTTACACCCATTAACCCTTACCAGTGGGTGCCTAAAAGCCTGGGGCTCAGTGAGGTGCCCCTGCCACTGAAATCAAAATTCAAGTGTTTCTGGATGAGACAGGCACCTTAGTGCAATGTTTCCTTGGGGGAAATAAACCCCAAACCAAGCAAATCTCCTTTAGGAAAGCAGAGCAAGAGTAGTAGCTTTGTTCTGGTCCATCAGGACCTGAAAGTGAACAGTGTCATTGAAAAAGTCTGAAGTCTACCCCAAAAAACCCCCACCTGCCAGCTGGTTCAGCTCTAAAGCAACAAGTCAAATCAACTCTCAGAACTGCTCCCATAACCTGTAACTTCCACAGGAATACATGGATACCCATCTGTCTTCTACCCAATATACAGGTCCTTGGGTTGTGCTGCCTGCCTGTGTCATACTACCTGCTATCTACCTACACCTGCTCTGGCTGTGAAACTAAATGGGGATGGCTGCTAAAAGAAACCCCATGGGTAAAAGCAGTAAGATCCCCCTTCAACCAAGCTGCAAGACCTTTGGGGCACAAAAGCTGATCTTCCCTGTCCTATATTGTTATTTTGGGTTTTTTTTTTAACCAAAATACTACTGAGCTCCTGGGTGAAACCAATTCAGATCTGTATAAAGGAAAAACTCCTTCATGTCCTTGTTTGTCATGACCAACTGTCCTCTGATGTGCCTCAGCTGCAAGGCTCAAATGTTGAGCAGGCCAAGGTGCCTCCTCCTCCTGATGCTGAAACACTTTGAAGGATGTGTGTTGGGTGCCTCTGGATGGGCTGTCTCTCCTGTGCTTGCACAGCAAGCCCAGCTCTGCTCCATGGTGGGAATACAGAGCTGCCAAGGTTGCAAACAACCAACACAAGGAACCCTTCCCCTCCAAACACACTGCCCACCCATCACACTTACTTGATGAGATCAATGGTGTCGCTGAATATGCTGTAAGCTGATTTTGGTGCTGGTGTGTCTGATTCCAAGGCAATCCCATATTCAATGAAGGAAAGGGTAGCATCTAGGTACTGAAAGGCCTTTTCAGTCTTCTCAGTCTGTTGGGAAAAAGATTCTCAGTTTTAGACTAGGACAAATACAAGTGTAACCAAATTCCTCTCCTCTCCCTAGTTAGAAGAAGACCCAAGTCTGGCCTGCAGGTGACAATCAAAGGGTTCTCAGCAGAACCCCTGATGTGGTCCCAGTTATCAGCTTGGTGGGCTCTGGCTATTTGTATCTCTTCCTCTTGCTCAATCTTTCCCTTCAGTAATTTATCAGCATCAAAATGTTGGGGGGTATTATTGTCTAGTCTTGGAGGTGTGCCTCAGGTGAGGCAGACAGGGCTTCCCCACTGCAGTATCCCCTCACTTCATTTCCATGGGTAAATGGCAATTAGCTGTCGTCCATAATCTGCCTGAGCTGTAATTAGCAAAACAAACAAGTTCCTGCACATTATTAAACTGCACATAGCAGAGGGAGCCAGTGACATCCACAGAGGGAATTCCTGAAACTTGTTCACTGCCAACACAGAACCACAGGGTTGGAAAAGCCCTTTAAGCCCATCGAGTCCAACTGTCCCTGTCCTGTGCTGACCCAGATCCCTGAGCACCTCATCTCCCCAGCTGTTAAACACCCCCAGGGGTGGGGACTCAGCCCCCTCCCTGGGCAGCCTGTGCCACAGCCCCACAACTCTGCCAGGGAAGAGCTTTGCCCTCCCAGCTGAGCTGACCCTGCCCTGGCCCAGCTTGAGCCCATTGCCCCTCGTCCCATCTCCTGTCCCCTGGCTGAAGAGACCATCACCCACCTCTCTGCACCCTCCTGGCAGGGCAGGGGAGGTGGGGAGAAGGTCTCCCCTCAGCCTCCTCTTCCCCAGGCTGAACACCCCCAGCTCCCTCAGCTGCTCCTCAGAGGATTTGCCCTCCAGCCCCTTCCCCAGCCTGGTTGCCCTTCTCTGGACTCGCTCCAGCACCTCCATGTCCTTCTTGGAGTGAGGGGCCCAGAACTGGACCCAGCACTCGAGGTGCTGCCTCACCAATGCCAAGTACCAACACGATTATGAGTCTTACCATTGCATCAGCTTTGTGCTTCAGCCTCTTGGCCTCTTCCATGTAGTATTCTACTGAATGCTGCCTGGATTGGGGACAGAAAGGGTAAGAGAAGAAAAGGGTAGGATGAGTATCCATTTTACCTTTGGATCTAGAGGATGCAACAAGTCCAAACGTACTGTTTGGGTAAGTTTGTACTGTTACAGCCTCTCAAACCCACATTATTGCAACAGTCACTAAATGAATGTGTTTGGAAAGACACAGCAGCTGAACACACAGGTAAAATGAGCTGATGTCTTACAAAATGTCCATTAGAATGACATTGAAAGACATATCTCACAATCAAATGCCACCAACTCGAGGCCACGTTTATTACTTCCCTCCCATGCCAAGAGAGTTATGTGATCTCCTCTCATTCCTCAAGTTCAAACACATCTGGATTGAAATATAAACTCTGCAGTACCACATGCTTATCTCAGAGTAGAAGAGCTTGCACTCCACTTCTCTGCTTACAAGAGATATGGCCACCAAGGCTTCTGCAGGTCTTGGATGTATTCAACACAAGCTATGAAGAAGCTGAGCCACACACATTGCTGTGGGCTGCAGTCTGCTCACTGTGTGAGTGGCACAGAGCCACCCATGCACACACAAAAGGGGCAAGGAAAGAGTCATGCCCAGAAAAAGCCACCTGCCTGCCCCAGTCTGTTTGCCACTTGTCAAGAATCAGATGAGTCCAAACTCATCACTGGCAGGCACAAGAGAGTTAAAAGGTACCTACTTTCTAGAGCTGCTTCCCTCAAACCAAGACCTTGGCTTTGTGGTGCATGGACCAAGTCCCAGAGGCAAGACAGAACTGGGGAGCTCTCAGACATCTCTCCCCTCTCTCTTTTCTCCCAAGAGGAATGCTCATTAAGAAGCAGAAGCCAGGGTGGCTGCAGGGCCAGCCCTGCCTGGTGTCTTCAAAAAGACCAGACAAGGAGTGTAAAACAACAAAGCCCCTTACTTTTCAAACTTGAGTTGAGGTCTCCTTGGCTTGGAGGTACCATTTGGCAAAGAAGGCACTGGGAAAGGATTTGTGACATCCTCTGCAGATCCCTGAAAAGTCACAGAGTGGAGATGAAGCTGATTAGGGAAAGACAGCTAAACCAATCCCACAGCCTGGCTTTCCTGAATTTCATTTCTCATGGTCACTGGACAAGGCAGGACAGTGGGTAACACCCATTCACACTTCTCTCCAGCTTGACCACACAGCAATTCCTGATCCACCACTGCCAATAACAGTACCAGGAAAGAAAGGATGCAGTCAGAAGCCAACTAAACTGGTGTGCAAAGTCTGGCTTAACACACACATGCAACAAGCAGCCTAGACCACACACACTCAGCTACCAATAAACAGCAACAAAACTCAATTTCTAACCCAAAAAAGCAGAGATCCAGCTGCAGGGATCACTCACAGTTTTGTAGCAAATTATAAAACCTGATGACCACATTGAGGGCAAAGACACAGATTGGATATTTCTTAGTTTTAAACAATCATAGAATCCCAGACTGGTCTGGTTTGGAAGGGACCCCAAGGAGCACAGAGCTCCAACCCCCCTGCCACAGGCAGGGACACCAACCTCCAGGCCTGGAGCTACACAAGGTTGCCCAGGGCCCCAGCCAACCTGGCCTTGAACACCCCCAGGGATGGGGCATCCACCCTCTCTCTGGGCAGCCCCTTCCAGCCCCTCACCACTCCCTCTGCAAAGAACTTCCCCCCAGTCTCTCCTCTCACCCTTCCCTCCTCCAGCTTCGCTCCATCCCCCTTGTCCTGCCAGTCTCTGCCCTGGAACAAGCTGATTCCCCTCCTGTGTCTCTGCTCCCTTCAGGGACTGGCAGGCTGCAATGAGGTCCCCCCACAGCCTTCTCTTCTCCAGGCTGACCCAGCCCAGCTCCCTCAGCCTCTCTCCATAGGGGAGCTGCTCCAGCCCTCTAATCATCCTTGTGGCTCCTCCGACCCCTCTCCAACAGCCCCACATCTCTCTTGCATTGGGGGCCCCAGCTCTGGACACAGGACTCCAGCTGGGGCCTCACAGGGCAGAGCAGAGAGGGACAATCCCCTCCCTGTCCCTGCTGCCACCCCTCTTCTGATGGAGCCCAGGATCCCATCACCCTTCCAAATCCACTCTTTCTCCAAACACATTTCTTTTGACACCAGCATGGTACCTGCAGATGCCTACAGTCAGAAACAGCTACTACCATAAAGGTGATTCTCTTGGCTTTGGTTTTCAGAGGGTCACCCCTCTCTGTGTCTCACCAGTGAGATGAGAACAGATGCCAGAAAGTCAGTGGAGAAGTTACAACACAGGCTTTCAGGCTGGCAACACGCAGTCACAGAGAGCCACTCAAGGGGCTAAAAATGCTTCAAAAGAGGTTTATCTTCCTTCTATTGTCATCTCCTCAGAGCATGTCTCTGAAGGAAGCACCCAGCCCCCCCTGGCTGGAGGACACACCCAGGTACCTACTTTGACGCCCTTTGACAGGTCGGTGTGGTTTCTCTCCACCTTCCTGTGCTTGGAGAGCGAAGGATCCTTGTGGTTGCTATTGCTCCTGGCAGTGTCAACAGTGGCAGGCAGCTCAGCACTCTCACTCCTGGGTCTCTTCTGGGCCACCTTTGCTGCCATGGGTGCAGGAGACACGGGTGGTGGCAGCAGATCTTTCTTCTGGGTTTCCAATGAAGCTTTTGATGCTCTGGAGATGGGAAGAGAATTCAGCAGGTGGGATTAATATAAGTGTACATATAACACAGGGGTTTTTTTAACTCTTTGTTGCATCATGTGCTGATTCTGTCTAAATGTGAGTGTGAGCTGGCTTGTTAAACATAAAGAAGCCAACAAAATGAAACCTCAGGGGCTTCAGCATGGATTAGACACCACACCTTCAGCTGCCCACAACTCACCAACAAGTTGGAATAAGCCTCAGGGACTTGTCCTCAAGAGTATAGACTTACAACCAGAATATCAGGATGTTACCAAAAAGGCATCCCTCCAACACAGGCCCCTTTTTGCTGAAAGCAAGAGAGGTAATTACAGCAACCAACAGCCCTGGGACAACTCACCCAACAAGGCAAATGACCGGCAGCACCGCCCGTCTCTCCCTGTTATGGCAGCAAATATCTCTGATGGTTTGAGTCACTGGCCCTGACACCTGATCCTGTACGTGCTCTGACTGAATTAAACTGGGTTGTTCCTTTAAGACCTGTCAGCTCAGCCAGGCAACACTTCCCCAGCCCAGAGGATTCAAGGGAGAGAGACTTACAACCTGTGTTTAAGTGGCAGATGCGATCACCTTTAACACTACAGTGGAGTATCCATCATCTGAAGAGAAGGTTATCAAAGAACTCCAGCAGCTCCAAATAGCTCTAAACCTTGTTTCCTTATTATATCATAATATACTATACTATAATATAATATATATTCTAATTATCCAGGTTGGCTGGGGTCCTGGGCAACCTTGTGTAGCTCCAGGCCTGGAGGTTGGTGTCCCTGCCTGTGGCAGGGGGCTGGAGCTCTGTGCTCCTTGGGGTCCTTCCCAACCCAGACCATTTTAGGATTCTATGATTATATCATTTATAGAATTTCTATTCAGCTTATCACAGTTCATAAGAAATCACTGAGCAGGGAATCCCAACTCACAGACTGCAAGAAGGCAGGAACCAAGTTCAATGCAGTGAGGAGGCTGAAGTGTGACAGCACATCTCCTGGGATGGTCCTCTCCCCTCTTCCACAACCCACTTTTCCCACTGCAGGGTCCCTGCTCATTTCCCATGTGTGCTCCTCAGCTTCACTACCTTGGTACAGCAGATGGTCCAGTGAGGACTGTTTTACACAGAGCACAGCAGCATCCCCAGACCTGATCCCAAGCCTGCTCTGCCCAAAAAACACATCCTATCCTTCCCACGCCAGAAGCTGGACCATGGCCTAAAGGATACTCATTTGTACTGAGAAGGGAGGAAATAAGCCCAGTACATCAGAATGGAAATTATGGGATAAACTACAGCAGATCTACCAGAAGCATGGCAAATGCTATGCTGGAATACAAACTCCTGGTCATAAAGGCCACCTGAAATTCCAGGCAGAGTCACAATTAAGTAGGCATGCTGGTCCCATGTCCATTAGGTCCCATGCACAGAAAGACAAACCCAACAGGATTTTAGTGGAGAAGGAAAATGCTTCCTTATCCCTACCCACCTACCCCCCCAAAATCTGTTTTCTGGACTGAGCTTTGCTCCTTTCACCCTACATTTGGGTAGAGAAAGGGAGACCCACAAAACCAGTTGCTTCCAGAGCATCCCAGTTCAGCAGCGAGGTGAGAAAACAAGAGCTCTGCAATACCCAACTCATCAACATGAGCCAGGAGAAGGCAGGTCCCCCCTAGCATGGACACCATGTGCACCAGTAGAGAGCCAGTAAGAGCTATTCAAAGCCCAGACTGGAGCAGAGATATCAGCATTAATGCCTGACTTTCCTGCATCAGTACACTTCATCCTCTCCCCTTTCAAAGGCCACAAGCTCTGATTAAACACAGGGCAAACACCAAGTTTTCTGCTGCTTCCTGAGCAGTGAGAGCACAAACTTCCCCCAAATGAGTGTGACAGCAGAACCCAGAATGAGGAAGACAAGGGCAAAGAAGTTCAGAGAATCACTGCAGAGTTTTGGGTTGTGAGGGACCTTTAAAGATCATCTGAGCCTGATTCCTTTTTAAAAAAGCATTTTAAGGCCACCTCCACTTCTCAAGAAAGCAGAAGTAATTGCTGCTGGACCTCTCAAGGCTTACTCACCTAGAACCACAGAAGACTTTGGGTCAGAAGGGACATTTAAAGGTCATATGGTCCAACCCTTCCATGTAACGAGGAAGAACACCTTCAACTAGGTGGCAAGTTCTCTTGCCACCCCCTGAAATCTCTTGACTACTGTGCAGAGTGAGCCTGTGCTACACCCCACAGAACAGTTGTTGTTCCCCAGAACATCTAGAACAATCACCTACTGACAGATCACCACAATTGTCCTTTGGAGAAGGGGAAATGATTCTGGCATCCAAGCAGGCAAGCAGTCTGCCATGCTGCTTGCAAGTCAATTAACATTAAATTTAATGTTTTATATATATATATAAAACATTATATATATATAACATTACAGAAAATGTTATATATATATATATATATATATATAAAATTGTGTTTCCTGTGTCTNAAGGGGCTGGAGGGCAAATCCTCTGAGGAGCAGCTGAGGGAGCTGGGGGTGTTCAGCCTGGGGAAGAGGAGGCTGAGGGGAGACCTTCTCCCCACCTCCCCTGCCCTGCCAGGAGGGTGCAGAGAGGTGGGCGAGGGTCTCTTCAGCCAGGGGACAGGAGATGGGACGAGGGGCAATGGGCTCAAGCTGCCCCAGGGCAGGGTCAGCTCAGCTGGGAGGGCAAAGTTCTTCCCTGGCAGAGTTGTGGGGCTGTGGCACAGGCTGCCCAGGGAGGGGGCTGAGTCCCCACCCCTGGGGGTGTTTAACAGCTGGGGAGATGAGGTGCTCAGGGATCTGGTTTAGCACAGGACAGGGACGGTTGGACTCAATGACCTTAAAGGTCTTTTCCAACCTTGGGATTCTGTGATAACTTGTGTTTTTGAGCTACATGTAGATCAGGAGCATGCCACAATGTCAGCTGCAGGATGGACAAGCTGGTGTTTAGAGTGGTGAAGCCTTCCCCCCCACCTCAGCTGTCTGAAGGCAGGACAAATGCCACAGCACACAAAGCTCTTACAGCAGCCTAAAGGAAGCACGGGAGGACGAGCACAGAACATCAGCTGAATAACTACACCCCTAACCCTCAGCATTAGGAAGGCTGAGGAAGGTGGGTGACACCCAAGTATCACATCACATCTGTAACCAAATACAAAGGTGAAGCAATTGCATTCCCACAACTGCACAGTTGCTTCCACGACACATCAGCAGCAGGCTGAGTTTCAGAAGATAAGTTATGCTATAAACAAGCTCATGAGGTTAAGGACAGGAGATACAGTTTCTTGCCTGAACCTTTTCAGAGGGGCTCAGTTTTCTACATCTTTGTGCCACCCCACCACCATATACTCACATGGATTTACTGGAGTCTTTGTTAGCTGAAGACTGCAAGGATTTGGTTTCTTTTCCTGATTTCATTCTCTTCCTATTGATCTCCTCCACTTCCCTCTAACAGGAAGAAAACAAAACAAAATGCAACAAACCAAAAGAAAAACCCCACTCAGGTTTTCAAAGTTCCTGGAAAGTATGACCAAACACAGCTAAATCTGATTGATTCTGGGTACAAAAAGTTAAGATATTGGAACTGACAACACAGAACTCCAGAGTACAGAGGATATAGATTTCAGACTGACTGACAAGTACCTTAAAATGATGTTTTATCTACTCTTGCTTGGATGGATTAATTAATTTGTAATGGCAGAGATGGAGATGCTAAACTTCTTGCTAGAAATAATCAAAATTTAAGCACTTTCACTGCTGAAAATAAGCATTTCATCTCTTCTGGATGGGTTTTTTTCCCCTGCTTGGTAGGAATGGTACAGAAGTGTATTCAGATTCCTCCTGGCCATGTTGTGAGCTGCAAGCAATTGTGTTTTGCACTGAGCCTTATCAAAGGAAAGGGGAAAAGTGCCTTCAGAGGCAGCCCTCAGATTCCCCAGATGTGTAGGGGTTTTGTGGGTTTATCAACAAAAATCTGACATGGGGGAAATTTTCAACAGTCAGATTAAACTTGCTGCCATTTCCTTCCAGAAGAACAGGAGTTGTTAAGGCAGAGAGGGAATAAATCATACTCATCAACTGTGCTCCACAGATCTTACAGTACAAACTGAGCAAATCATCAGCTCACCTGAAGAAAAATCTTCAGAAGCATTTGAAACAAGCCAAGAAAAATGTAAGAACAAAGTGCACTACTCATAGTGTGCCTGGTGGCAAGAGCATTACAGGCTTTGTCTCTCTCCTGAGAGTCCATCCAGGTTCATGTCCCTGTGATGGTGCTCAGTGGGCTGTGCTCAGCAGGGATTCTGCCTCTGGCAGCACACTCAGGCCAAGGCTCCAGCCCCTAGATTGTGTCCTTAACTGTTTGGCAGGTTGAGCTCTGTGCTGCTGCAAAGGATGCCTGACAGCTGTACCTGACCTAGCTGGCTGCCATGAAGCCTGAGCCTCCAAGGACACAGATGTGTGATGACATAACGCAGCTGCTGAGGTTCTGAGGTGGGTTTTCCTGCAGTCAGTCACTCAGAGTGCAAAGGAAGATGTGTCTAACATCAAAGAGCTCCTCTCTTGGCTCATCAGAACAACAGGAGAAGCAGCAGACTGCCTGCCTGTTTACCTTTCTCCTGCAGCTCTGCAAGGGGTGTTGGGGCTGCCAGAGTCTCTCAAGTTTCTTCACCTTTCCCCCACCCTTCCCAATTCTCCCCCACAACTATGGCAAGTTGGAAATCAATCACTCCACATAGAACAAGACTATGTTGGCACAGTTAAAGGTGGCAGAAGGTGCAGATGTGGACAAAACCAAAAGCCACAGAACAGGGCAGCCCCAAAAAACTACCAGCAAGGAGGTCACCCCCACCAGATGTTAAATGGATTGGGGTGGCTGCAGTCTGGGAGGTGCTTCAAACACCGTGCTGCTTTTAAAGGGGGTGCAGGGGGAGCCCTGTAAAACTCTGCTTGGATTGAAAGCAGGAGAAATGCCCAGATTCTACAGGGAGCTTGCTAGCCAGATGCTGACACAGCCTGCTGCCAAAAGCTCCTCCCATATAAGAGGGCTGGGGTTTGTTATCTGAGAAAACTAGCATCTTCTAGTTATATATATATATATAAAGTAATATATATTTAAAAAAAAAAGAAGAAATGAAAATGCCAAAGCATTTGTCAGACAGCTTCCAGGACCTCTTGCTTGCTCAGCAGGGAATATGCAGACAGTTTGGATACACCTTGCCTCTAGAAGGCTGGTAACACCTTTACAGGAGCATTAAGGGGTCTGCTCCCGACCCATGAAGCAGAAATGAACTCTCTGCATGGGTTTTATAACCACTGCTTTTGGTGTTTGGACAAACCCACCTCCACCTCTCACCTTCCTCTTTTGAAGAGACTTGTCAGGAGCGTCTGTGAGTTTCCCCTCCAAGTTCTGCTTCCTTGTGCCAAGATGTTCCTTGGCTTCTACTCTCTTCTGGTGACTGCCTTTCTCAGGGGGGTGGGGGACTCTTGAAAGGAGAGGGAGGTCTATTTTCACCATGAGGGATTGAGGGGCTGGGGAGTCCCCCGCTGGCAAAGGCGGCTTCTTCCCCTTGACAGGCAGGGGGAGTTTCTCCTTGGGAAAATCCTCCCTGGCAACCACAGCAGGCCTGTGGCCACTAGTCCTGGTGGGGGTCGTGCCCTGCCCTTGAGGAAGGGGACCAGGAGCGAAATGTTCCCGTGCATTGCCAAGTACAACATCTCTTGTGAGCTTGGGTTCCAAGAAAGGTTTGGAGTTGGCCTGGTGGGTGCTCTTGTGCTTTCTGTTCTCAGGAGGCTCTTGCAGTGCCAGCTTTGTGACTTTCCTGTCACTGGACTTGGGCTTCCCTTTCGTTTTGACTTTTGGCTTGTCTCTGGAAGACTGATCTCTCACCTCAAATGGACCTGGGTCACTCTCCACCTTCAGGCCTCCCTTGGGGCCCTCATGGGCCAGGGCCTTGCTAGGCCTTTTGATACCCACAGTCTGCCTGGGCGAGGGCTCCTTGGTGCACGCAGAAGACTTCTGGCTGTTGGGTTTGGTCGGAAGATGAGTGTCCTGAGGAGCCCTGGCCGCTCGGCCGGAGCTCTTGTGATGAGGCTCCCTTGGCTCGGAGTGCTGGTGGGAGGAATTGCTGCCAACACCTTGCCCCTGCTCCTTGCCCTCCTCCTGTCCATCCCTGCGGCTGACTTCGCTGACGCTCTCTGTTGGCACTGCTGGTGTGTTCACCTTGGTCAGCCAGTTGTCAAGCTGCCACTTATTAGAAGTTGGTGGGTCAGGCTGCAGACAAAAAGAGAAAGGAAGGATGCATCACTGATGCTTTTATGGGCCACTTCTATCCTAGCACAGCTTCCCAGAACCCAGGCAAATTTCCCCTTGCTGTTAAAAGAGCTTGAAAGACCATGTTACAAGGAGGATGTTGTAGGCTGTAGACATCAACCCTTACTGCAGATACACACACCTCGTATCTGCACAGGATGCCAGGATGTGAGATTTAACAAGGGCAAGTGGAGGGTCTGGCATCTGGGGAAGAACAACCCCAGGTACCAGTATAGGTTGGGGACAAGCCTGTTGAGAGCAGCGTAGAGTGAGAGGGACCTGGGGGACAGCAGGATGACCATGAGCCAGCAATGTGCCCTTCGTGGTTAAGAAGGCTGATGGCATCCTGGGGTGGATTAGAAGGGGGGTGGTTAGGAGATCAAGAGAGGTCCTTCTCCCCCTCTGCTCTGCCCTGCTGAGACCCCACCTGGAATATTGTGTCCAGTTCTGGGCCCCTCAGCTCAAGAAGGACACGGAACTCCTTGAAAGAGCCCAGCACAGGGACACCAAGATGATGGAGTGGAAGCCCTTCCTTATGAGGAGAGGCTGAGGGAGCTGGGCCTCTTTAGTCTGGAGAAGAGGAGCCTGAGGGGTGACCTCATCAGTGTCTATCAGTATGTGCAGGGTGAGAGTCAGGAGGCTGGAGCCAGGCTCTGCTCAGGGGTGGCAGCCACAGGACAAGGGGCAGCGGGTGCAGCTGGAGCACAGGAGGTTCCATGGGAACATGAGGAGGAACTTGTTCCCTGTGAGGGTGAGGGAGCCCTGGGACAGGCTGCCCAGAGAGGCTGGGGAGTCTCCTTCTCTGGAGACATCCAAACCCACCTGGATGTGTCCCTGTGGGATTTAGTCTGGGGGATCCTGCTCTGGCAGGGGGGTTGGACTGGATGAGCTTTCCAGGTCCCTCCCAACTCCTGACATTCTGGGATTCTGTGTGACTCAAACGTGGTGCAGAGCTCTCCTGGTCCCCTGCTCACCCTACCTGCCACTCCATGAAAGCTTCACCTTAGTTTGCCACAAACCACTTAGTTGTTATAAAACAGTAACAGTTATAAAAATGGATTAGGTACTGTCCTCCCAACACTTCTGGGAAGGAATCTGCCCTCAGCACTGCTTGTAAAATGGACCTGGAGCTACCAGAAAGTGGCATATTCCTCTGCAGCACTTCTACCATCAGTTATCTGGTTTGTGACCTACACCATCACACAGGTTTTTGTTTGCTTTTCCCAAAAAAGGACAGTAAGTGACTTTAAAAGAACCCAAAAAGGTATTATTGCTACAGGTTTTAAAGTCTTTTGCAAGAAGAACTGACTGTAAACAGATGGGCCACGTGCACTAACTTGCTCCTCAAGCACCATGGATGAACAGTTTGCCAGACAAAACCAGGATAAAATGGTAATGTCAGGCAGCTAGGACTTCACTAGACTGAGCAGGATCTTACAATCTAATATCTTCAGGACAAGCCAGGCAGGAGTTGGTAAAAGAGAAGGTAACATCTGTTTCCTTCCAAAGACGCCCACATTGCAGAGGGCAAAGTCTGTAACGGACCCTCCTGTGGGAGGGTAAAGTGTATTAGGTGTGAGATGAAAAGATATGCCTTCCCAGAGCTTGTTTTCTCTCAAAGGTTAGAAAAAAACCCAACAAAAAACCTCTAGGGCAGGAGGAGCAGGGGAGAAATAAATGACAAGGTTTCTGGGCTTTAAGTCAGTACTTCAAAACCCTCAGCATAGAATCCCAGACTGGTCTGGGTTGGAAGGGACCCCAAGGAGCACAGAGCTCCACCCCCCCTGCCACAGGCAGGGACACCAACCTCCAGGCCTGGAGCTACACAAGGTTGCCCAGGGCCCCAGCCAACCTGGCCTTGAACACCCCCAGGGATGGGGCATCCACCCCCTCTCTGGGCAGCCCCTTCCAGCCCCTCACCACTCTCTCTGCAAAGAACTTCCTCCCAATCTCTCCTCTCACCCTTCCCTCCTCCAGCTTCACCCCATCCCCCTTGTCCTGCCAGTCTCTGCCCTGGAACAAGCTGATTCCCCTCCTGTGTCTCTGCTCCCTTCAGGGACTGGCAGGCTGCAATGAGGTCCCCCCACAGCCTTCTCTTCTCCAGGCTGACCCAGCCCAGCTCCCTCAGCCTCTCTCTGTAGGGCAGCTGCTCCAGCCCTCTGAGCATCCCCGTGGCTCCTCTGACCCCTCTCCAACAGCCCCACATCTCTCTTGCATTGGGGGCCCCAGCTCTGGACACAGGACTCCAGCTGGGGCCTCAGGAGGGCAGAGCAGATTGGATTCCATCAGCTGTGGCCCGTAGGATACAGCCACACACTTCCCACTGGCCTGGAAACACTCTGCAAGCTGCAGGAACCATGTGAAACAATGGGACATGAGTGCTTCTGCAGCAGGAAAAGCAAATACCAATGCATGGTCCTAATTAGGCAATTTTAAAGCCCCAAGTTCTCTTTGCCTGCTTTTCCCAATAAAAGCCTCTGAAATGCCAGTGCAGCACTATCTGAGCCAAATTCAACAGAAGCAAGTCTAAGCACATTCCAGCCCTTCCTGCAAGTCCCATCCCTTCTGCTGCTGTGATCTGGGAGAAGCTGAATCTGTTACTCAAGGCACTGGAGCTGCAGGGATGGGGGGAGGCAGCAGCTCCTCATAATGGTGCAGGAAACTGGCCTCAGCCTGAAGCACCCCACAGCCTCAGCACCCAGAAAAGATGCACGGGCAGAGGTGGCCCCCAAATATTAAAGAGAAGCTGTGCTTTTTGTCTGCACCTTGCTTGTGTCTGCCAGCAAAGGCACTAATTCCTCCAGGAATTCTAGACACCGATGCCAAAGGAGAAGAGGGAACACGTCAAGGTCAGAGACATAAAAGTCTTAATTAGGCTGTTACTAAGGGCAATTTCACTGAGAAACACTAGAAAGGGCAAGAAAAGTCTGATGATGCAGCAGAGATGTCAAGGGGACACCTGAACAAGGCAATATTTCAGGTCTCCTGTCCTGACTGCATCCAGATGGCAGAGAGTCAGAGGCATCTGTACTTTATCTGCATTCACCTCAGGTGCTGATGCTCTTGGGGGGTCGTTTCCTTCACTGCTACTGGAGTTGCTGTCGGTCTCAGAGTCTGAAGAGCTGTCTGAGTCACTGGTGCTCCCTGACTCCGAGCTGCTGGAATGTGCTGATGCCACGCTCTTGGGCTGGGACCGCAGGGCACTGCAAGGCCACCAGGAGATAAAATTAGAAACAGCACAGGGGAAGGTTACTTACTTATTCTATCCACATGGCAGGATTCAAAAATAAAACTGAAACCCCCTGTTTTGGCACTGAGAGGAAAGGGGAGAAGGCCAAAGGAATACGCTGCCGTACTCGAAAGATAAAGCACCAGAATCAAACACCCCTCCAGAAATAATAAAACCCAGGCAGACACACATGTATATGCAGGATGTCACTGCTACAACATCAAGCTGCATTTACCCCACCAAAGTTTAAAAACAACTGAAAAGGACAAGTGGTTTTCTGAAAGCCCCAACCCTCAGAAGAGTAACTTCCAACAAAGGGAAACAAGACAGAAACACACATTCCAGGATGGTTTCTCTCTTCTGTATTCCCCCCACACCCTTTCAAGTTTTCATCTCTTCATCTATGTTACTTGGTGAAGATGCTGCTGCCATTTCACTCCCAGGTGTGTCAAGCAGCACTGTTCTTTGCAAGACCCTCCCTTACTCAAAAGGCAGCGGATGGAGCTGAGGGAGAGCCATGACTTTTATGTGTGGCTTCTTTCTGGTTTGAAATGGGCTTAGAGAATCAAAATGTTTGTTGGGTTTTGGTTTTTTACTTTGAAAACCGTTCCCCACATCAGTATTGACATGTCTGTATGATTCTGGGGCAAGCTCCTTGCTGATTCAGACTGATGCCGTGAGAATGCTACTTCAAGAGCCTGCAGAGATGCAGATCGTGCCAAGAATTAGCGTGCCCTTCTGCAAGTCTGACTTTGTAGACCATTACCCTATGCTTGAAGAATACAGATACCAAGCCAAAAATCTTGTCAGTGCTCTTCTGCAGGAAGAATTCTGGGTTTCTCCACTTTTCTTCCTCTCCTGCTGGCACGGGTCTGGCTCAGTCTACCTTGAATATTGCTTCTGACCCGCAATGCACAGCACTGCTTACAACCAGCTGCCTTATGAGGAGCTGAAACAGCCTCAACGAATCTACCTAACCCCTTTCTGGTCTTCATCCACTCAGCTGTTTTGGGCAGCCTTCTGAACTACAAGCGTTTACCCCTCAGCCATCACTACAACTGAAAATCCCATTAGCTCCAGTGTGATCTACGGGCACACTACTGGAAGGGAAGAGAAGAAAAGGAGGGAACAGTAGGGGAAATACAATTCTGCTTTGTAGGCAAAACTCAGCATGCCTGCATTAGTTATTTCTAGGTGGAGCTTCCCATAAAACCTCACACAACTGAAGCCAGTTTTCAAGGGTGGCTTTAGGCAGCTAGATCCACAAGAGACACCAGGAACCCTTACCCATCTACCCCGTATACAAAGAGAAGCTTTGTCTATCCTCCTTATTTGGTCTACCTAGTAGTTTGGGAACAAACCTGTACCTTGGAGGAGCAAGTGAAGAAGGTGGCTTTTCAACAACCTGTTTTGTTCACAAAAACAAAGAGGAGAGGGGAAGGAAAGGTTAGCTTAAGGAACTGGGAACAATGCAACGAGTCGTGCTGATTTAAAGGGATGTCTGTGTGCCTAGTATATAAAACATCTAAAACTGACTTGGTCGTCACCACTCTCTTCACTATCACTGAGCTGCAGGTCGTCCTGGAGCATTCTGAAAGACAACCAGAAGATAAATATCAGCCAAGGCAGACACATTTTCAAGCAGCAGACACTGAAAGAGGCTTGGTTTGCCAAAACAAACCAACCTCCCACATCCTTTTTTCAACATTCGGCATACTCAAATCTACTAAACCATGTCATTACCTGAATGAGTGAGAAAATGACAGCACACAACCTCAGCCTTTTGCTGTTGGAAGTCTACCACAAATACATAAGCGACTGCCAAGGTCAAGCCTACCTCCTATTTCTTCTCTACACGGTGAGCTTCACGCTCCCACACATCTCAGTGGTCACCATGAACATCAAGAAGTTCAAGCACTCAAAGCTCTCCCTACAGTAGAGAGCTGGCTGCCTGCAAATGCTTCCAAAAGCCTAATTTAGTCTTCTGCCTGAAGGTGGCAACGACTGCCAGCAATTTCAATGCATCACCAAGGACTTCAAAAGGCTGATGGAAGGGAAGGATTTGTGGGGAGGGACCCAAAGTTCTCCCAAAGCATTATCGCCCTCTTTGGCAATCACCCAAGCATCTCAAAAGGAGTTGGAATAGAGACAGGCAAAACTCTTGCTGGAGACCCAGGGAGTTACCCAAGCATCTTTCCAAAAATGGGACAACAAGCTTGGGAACCAAGACAGGGATTTTAATACATCTGGTCAAAACTCCCCTTATTTCAAGCTATGGACTACCTGAGAGACATGTTTCTCATGCCCAAAGAAGAAAAATAAGCCTCCACCCCTCTCATGCCAACCTATCTGCCAGCAAGAAAACAAATATGAAAGATCCCCTGCAGACCACATCACCTTGGAAAAGTGAGGAGATAGTGAGTGTTCCTGGTGCTTGTCAGGAGAAGGAAAACTACACAGACCCTCACTCTCTTTCATGCCTTCACCTCAAATTCTGACCAAAGCAAAAGAGATGTATGGTTCTGCAGGTCACATCAACGACCCCAAGTTTGCTTTTGGGATTCCCTAACAACAGAGGAGTAAAAACTTTGAAGAAAGAATTAATTCCCTTACTCAAACACTACCCCTACAACTAGACAAATTATTTTATGCTCCTCTCAAAGCAGCTGACACGCATGGAGATACTTCAGTTAGTGTATTTCCTGCCAAAGCTGGCCCAGCCTCACACCCAACAACAGTCCCACATACCAGAAGGGCTGAAGCTGCTCTTGTCCAGGGAGCAGGACAGCATGAGGACACCTCAAAGGTCTCCTCTGTCTAACAGTACAGAGCTAACCCAGGTGATGCCTCCTGTGAAGGTACTGAGGCCACGCTCTGCGAGTACCACTCCCTCACTGATGCAGAAGAGACTCTCCATGCCCCAATGATGACATTTGGGAAGCCCTCTGTGCTTTTGTCATCCAGGCCCTTTGACTCTGCCATTGCCCTGTGATTCCCCTCACCGCACCTCCCGGCCTTGGCCGCCTCATTTCCTCACACACCTTCTCAGTGGAAATCACCTCTATCTTGCAGAGTAAACACTGAAGGGAAGCAGGAGGACCAGACACCACCTTGGCAAAACAAGGCCCCTGAGTTTCCTAGAGAAGGCAAAGTGCCTGTGGCAGTCCAGCACGCAGCAGCGTCGCACGTGGGCTGGAGCAGCAGCTCGCCGCCGCTCTGCTGAGATGCAACGAGGGGAAGAGACAGGAATGGCAACAGTAAAGCCACTCTCTGCTCTTCTGGGTGGTTTGGCCAAACGTTTCTGGCATCTCAATGCATCTTTTAAAATTGTTTTTCCTGATCTGTTAGGAGAAGTCATCCTTCAAAGGTGATAAGGAAGAACCCTGCAGCTATGCTGAAGAGCTCTGATAGTGGTTTTGCCTTCACTTTGCTTTAAGAATGGTGAGCTGCAGATGCATTGCCTTCAGATGTAAGAGGGTAAGTGAGGCAACACTACCCAGATCTTCTTTTAAATCCTTTTAAAATTCTTTTTCACCTGGCAATAAAACTCATCACTGTGTCAAAGACCATTGCAGCTACTGGGCTGCCCAGGGGGGTGTGGAGTCTCCTTCTCTGGAGAGATTCCAGCCCCGTCTGGACGCCAACCTGTGTGCCCTGTCCTAGGGACCCTGCTTTGGCAGGGGGTTGGACCCCATGGGCTCTGGAGGGCCCTTGTAACCCCTATGATTCTCCAATACTTAAGTTCAACTTAGGATCAAGGAAGAACACTAAAACTCTACACAAGACAATACTTCTGCAAGGATAGACAAAGCCTGGTTCCCCAAAAAGATGCTTCAACAAATTGTTTGATAGCCTAGTTAAAATAAATCTGCTTGAATAATTTTAATGCTTTAATCAGCTCAGGAGTTAATAGATGCTGAGTTGTCGTTTTCAGGACCTGTTCATTTGCAGCCTATACACATCACCATCAATCTTCCCGTGAAGCTATTTAAAAAGAGCTCTTTTAGGCAAGAGAAGCGGCACTAAAACGAGTCTTGCTTGCCAAACAACCCCACTGAAAGCTCAGGCTGGTCCCTCTCTGCCAGATGGGTTAAAGATGCATCACCAAGAATGAGTTTGGCATCTCTGTTTTTAAAAGAAAGAAAGGGCTACTTTCATTCCAGCGCAGCCAGGTGCTAACTTGGGGGCTGTATTCAAGGAGGAAAGCCATCTGGGAAGCCCTTGCACGCTCTGTAAAGCTGAATGCCTAATTTGGGCACACAGATGCACTGGCTGGGGGGGTGGGGGGAGAGGATTTCAACTTCTAATTAAGCAGCACAAACGCTGTTTGTTTTCAGGCAGCTCCACTTTGTAACGTGAGCTACTCTCCAGGCAGCTGAATTGTCAGGCAGGCTCCCCGTGCTTTGAAGAGCAAAGAAAGCAAGGAAAACAAAAACAAGGCCAAAAGAAAAGAGAAAAAGAGAAGGGATGCATCAATTCAAGGGAAAGATGTAGGGAAGTCCTCAGGCAAAGCTTGCTTGTCTTCATTTTGGATGTAAACCTGCCCCCTGTTCCTCCTGCTGTGGGTATTAGTGTCCCTGGTAGATGAGCGCTGGCTCTTTGAGTGCCTGTGAAGATGCTGAGCAGAGAGGAGATGTTGGCTAAGGATAGAGCTACCCCCAAATTTACAATTCCAGACCTCTGGGCTAAGAAAGGAAAATCTGCAGGTTTTTGTCTAAATTCTCTTTGCTCTCTGCTGCCTGGAAAACTTGACTGAAGAGCTAGAGGGATTTTTACAAGGAGCTGAGATAAAGATGATGGTTGCAGGGTAACTGAGGAGGAAGGCAAAGCCTGGAGCAGCTGGAAACAGGATTTTTAATAGTGCAATGAAAACTGCCAGGAATTGTTTGGGAGTGGAAGAAGGAAGAGCAAAATAAAGAATGGCTTAAGGGAGACTCCTCTGCAAGATGCTATCCTGCTCTCCCAGAGTGCCAGGACTCTTCTGCATGACACTGGGACAGTATGGAAAGAGTTGGTTTATGGATCTTACAGAGCTTGAGTGCAAAATTTGACAGTCTCAACCAAGATGGAGAGATGCTCTTCCTCTTACTTGTCACTTAGCTCAGTTTTGTTTGTTTATTGGTTGAGTATATTAGATTTTTCATAAGGAAAACAAGCAGAGTAACCTTTGTAGCCTGTAGTTTACAGCCTTGCATGGAACAACACATCAGGGAGCAACCCAAGATCATGATGTATCACAGGAACTGAGATGATATATATATATATGCATTTCATGGTTCAGCAACTGCCTTGCACACAGATCCCTTTGCCTTCCAGACACATCAAGATTCCTATTTGTAACTTCTCAATGCTGCCATCTGGCCAGGTTAATCCCCAGCAACTCATGTCAGCCCACACAAAACTACTTCCAAGCAATTTCTGCAATTAACCTAATTAACCTCTGCTTTCACCTACATATAAAGTTATTTTATCCAACAACTTCCAAGTTTTCTATTGGAGCAATTAATTTATCAGTCAGCACTCTTTCCTAGCCTTATCCATGCATAAACATCTTACACTGAGACTCAAACTCAAAGAGCTTTTCTCCTGAGAGAACACATGAGAGGGAAAGTAGATGAAGAAAAGTAGAAATACTTAAATACTATTAAAAAAAAGCTATATAGAAATTTTCTCTCTTCACTTTGCAACTAGCTACACAGGATTAGAAAATAAATTGAGGCTTTTAGAAAGTCAATGCGAAGGTTTGGTTTTAAATAAATTAAGACTAAAATTAAGACTAAAATTAAGACTAAAATTAAGACTAAAATTAAGACTAAAATTAAGACACTAATTAAAAAACTTTTCCTGGGGTGATTGCAGTGTCACCCCTAGTTTCCAGAGGTTTTGTAGCTAGCTGTCCCAGCCTTCCAAATGATATACTGAATAGATCAGAATCCATTTGGATCCTTTATAATTTAGGTCAGTTGAATGCAATAGGAGTGGTTTGAATAGCACTAAGTGTGACAAGGTGTTAAGAAACCACAGATTAAAAGAGAGAAACCCCCCCACCCCTTCACCCTGGCATGTTATTAGTTTTGGGGAGGGGGTGTTGTTCAGGTTTGGTTTAGCACAGCCGTTATAATCACGGAACTGTGATGTTTCTGTTGGTGAAAATTCCCTTCATTGAAGTTTTCTGAGGGAAAAAAAAAAAATCAGACTGATAAAACCTTCATCTTGGGAATCATCAAATAACCCAAATTTTCCTTCATTCCAGGTGGTTTGAAGTAACTGCACAATAGAGATGGGAACTGAGTCTGGTTACTTACGATATTGTTGGTTGAGAACTAGGCAACGTTTTTGAAGGTGCGTCATACTGTTCTGCAAATCAAAAATGAATCTGTTGGGTTTATTTGCCTTCACTTGTAGCTTATTCTAAACCCTGCAGCCCATGAGCATCAGATTAGAAAGTCACTTTCTTCCAGGACTTTAATTGTTTGCCACTGAAGATTACTCGTCACTCCAAATGGGGTTTCCTAATGAAATACTGTTTATTCTCTGCTGAACTGCTGCCTTAATTTCAAGGTAATGAATGTATACAATCTCTTCAGCATTTTCTAATGTCATCACTGTTCAACACAGCACAGGAAATCAGGCTCCTTAATCAAACATAACAATTCCACGTTCTCCCCAACGTACAAGACGCAGCACACACAAAACCAGCACTCAATACACACACAACAATGTTTTCTCTTTGGGTTTCTACTTACTCTGATTCTGTGCTACAGATCCAACATGTTGTGATTCCTAGAAAGAAAGGATAAAGTGGAAATTAAGAATAAAATAAGCAAGTTCTCTCTTAATAGAGTCACACAGCCTGGTTTGGGTTGGAAGGGACCTCAAAGCACATCTAGTCCCACACCCTCATCTAGCCCAGAGCGCCCAAAGCCCAATCCAACCTGACCGTGGGCCCTACCAGGGATCCAGGGGCAGCCCCAGCTACTCTGGGCACCGTGTGTCAGTGCCCCCTCACCCTCACAGGGAGGAATTTCTTCCTAGTATCTAACCTAAGCCTCCTCTCCTTCATCTCAAACCCATCACACCCCTTGTCCTATCACTCCGTTCCCGCAAACATTCCCTTCTCCAGCTTCCTCATAATGTCAACAATTTGCTTTCCATGTAATAAATACTTTAACTTGTCAAAGTGTGACTTGGAGGTGTCCCACAGCCTAAGCTGGCCTGACATAGCCATGAAATGACACATGATACTGTCAATAAAACCGTGTTGCTCACACACTAGCAGCATTTTGTGTATTTTTGAAGAGATATTTTAATTCTAAGCACTGCCAAACCCTTCTGGCAGCCACAGCCAGCAAATATTTTTGTTGACAAGAATTTCTTCTCTTTTTTTGCACGCTGCAAACAGAGATGAGACACTTAAAATGTCTCTTGAAAAGCTGCCACACTCGACTGGCACTGAAACATTATTCATTCGTCCCCATCTCCAGCCCAAACATCTTAACAGCTCTAAAAATTACAAAGCTTGCTTAAAAAATAGTCCAGAAGATAATTGTGCTACCACACAGCCCACTCAAAAAGAATTACTGAGAAGCTCAATCTGATCGAATTCTCAGTAAAACAATGTGTTGCAAGCAGCTCTTGTACAACTTGAGATCCATCTTGCTTTAATTTATCTGACTTCTTCTACAGATTCTCTCTCCTAAGAGCCTTTATCTACAACAGGAGGACAAAACCCAGATGAACACACATGCAAAGAGCTGGAAAGCTCTCTTCTAATTTATCAAAAGGCCTGGCAACAAGAGGGGTGTCGTACCTTTGTTGGGAAGGGAAATTTGGAAGGCTCTGCTGTACCGGGCGTATGAATAGCTGTCAGGGGAGGTGGCCATGAGTGGGTCATTTCCTGGAAAGAGATTGAGAAGCAGCTTACAGGATTGATGCTGATACACAGAGGCAAGCTTTTAGACTTAAGAGGTTCACATGGATCTACTAAGAAAAGTCCTTAGAGGCCAGATTGTCCATACCAGGGCAGGCAGACCACGGTGAGGACCTGCTCCTTTTTGGCAAGCCTACTTAGCGTGGCCCAAGGTGTGGCACTCTCAGAGCAGCTTGTAGAGAGTTAAGTACTTACTGTGTTTGCAGGATTAGGCCTCAGCCTCACAGCTATCACGGTTAATAAAGGGAAAAGTAAATGAACCCCATGTATGAGTAGTTCTCGGGGTTTTTAAAGTGCAGGGTTTTCCCATTACTGAAGTTCTCATATCCCCTTACAGTAACACCACTCCAAAAGGCTTTTCACAGCTCGAGGAGGTCAACAGAGAGTCCTATCAGCCCTTCCCCAAGCTATTCTGCCTGAAACATTGGCCGTCGCTCTGGCTGAGCAAGGTGTCTTTGACGCAGAGCTCTGGGATGTGGTTTCAAATCAAAGAGCAGGACCGCCCGATGTGCTAGGCCTTCAGGAATCCTTCTGCCTTGTTCCTCTACCTTTACCCTCACCCACCATCACTACCAGATACCTGCTGCTAAGGCTCAGCCACGGTTGAGGTGAAAGCAGAGGACAAGCACCACAGCCATGGGATAGGGCTCGGCGAGTGAGATCAGCCTCCAACCTGCCTCTCCCAGCACCGCGGCCGGGCCTGGGTGAGCCTGCTGAAGCTTTGGCTTTCACTGCAACAAGCCCAAATGAAAGGCCTACCATGGGAAAGGATCTTTGCCTTGAACATGGCTAAAACACTCATTTGTGCCTCTGGAAGATGAGCGCTCAGTCACAGGAACCCTTGACCCAACCAAGGAGCAGCTCTGGCTGTTGCAGGCCTCAGTCTTGCTCTTACTGCACCAGGCTCCGTCACACTTACATACTGACAGAAAGGCCAGTCTTAAAATTCCAGTGGGATCCAGAGCTAACTTTTATCTTTACTTCTTAGTCTTACAATTCCAGTGGGATCCAGGGCTAATTTCTTCATAGTGTACCCCAAAATGCAATTTTAGTGACTGCAACACCCACCAACAGAAGCAGAGCAATATTTCTCCCCCCCCACACACACATGCAAAATACATGCAACCACAGCAGTCTATTAAAGAGCACCTACCTTCAAAATGTCTTCAATGGAGTGGACATCACTGGGGAAGGTTTGCTACAAGGAGAAAGAGGGGAGCAGCATTAGTTGGGTTTGATTTCTTTTAATCAACCAACATGAGACAAAGAGCGTTGCTGGTCAAACATTTGCTCACCAACGGTTCTGTCAATTTTATGGAAGGCTGTTAAGAATAAAATGCTGGGAAGAATTAAAAGCCCCATCAGAAGGGCAGTTAATAACGTGCCTCTACTAAACCTGTTGGGTTTAAGCCTTTAGTAGAAGGTATGTTTAGGTA
Organism: Zapornia atra; assembly: GCA_013400835.1. Taxonomy (NCBI): domain Eukaryota; kingdom Metazoa; phylum Chordata; class Aves; order Gruiformes; family Rallidae; genus Zapornia; species Zapornia atra. Next base: position 71,368 of record VZTU01026757.1, read on the forward strand.
TCTTCTGATACCTGAGTGAAGCAGAGCTCGTTAAATGGGCTCGTTGGGCTGGCAGGACTCCCCTTGTTTCACCCTTATGTCCTGCTGCACACTCGGGGCGACCCAGCAGAAGAGGAGGGTGGTATAAACCCCCAAGCTTTTGGAGAAGACAAAGTAGAGGTGGCTCTAAGCAGAGGAATCATGTGCTAGGCCCTGGCATGCCAGCTCCTGGGTTTGTGGGAACACCAGTTGGAACCGGTGCAGTTCAGAATGAAACCACATACGGGGAGAAGCAATGTGGGGGTTTCTAGAAAAGCCTGTGGAGGACCTGGATCTGGATGGAGGCACTGCCCATGTACCTCCTTGTACCCCATTCTGCTGGAGCACAGGCAGTGACCACCACGTGCCCACCCGGCAGGGCCAGGGGTCCCAGCAGCAGCGTGGTGAGGACCTCTGATGGGAGGCCAGCTTGCTGGCGGGGTCCTGGCATGCCAGCAATGCCACCCAAAGGGACCACAGCTGCAGCAGCGCCTGCAGCTGCTTGTACCCAGGCTCGCAAGCCCAGGCATGACGAAGCTCTGGGGAAGAGTACAAAGTGAACGCTAATATTTGCCAGTTACATAACGAGCAGCAGACATTACAGCTTGTGCAAACACATAAATCTGCTTTTAATGTATCAGCACAACCGCTCAGCAGCTCCTGGCAGGAGCCTCCCCCCCAGCGCACACGTGACACCGTGCATCAGCAACGTGAGCGCTGCTGCGCCAGGCAGGAGCTGGGACAAGCACTGCAAATGCCTCCTGCTCCCCGTGGCACCCACACAGCCAGGGTGAGAGGCGATGCCCCCTGGCACAGCCCTCTTGCCCCACGCTTGGGCTGCGCACAGCAGGAGGGGATGCTGCAGCAGCATCCTTCCTTCCAGCCCCACGAGGTACTGGGGATGCTCTGCAGTGGGACTGATGCTTCTTCCACACACTGACCTACCAGCTGGCCATGGGGAACATCACTTCAATGGGTTGGCTTGTCCTCTACTAGCAAGGATGCGTTTGGAGAGTACCTGTTGTTTACCCATCCTCCCATAACTGGTGCCGTTAAAGGAAATTGAAATGAAAAACCACCAAGGAGCTGAGTAATGACAATGAGCCAAGTCCATCCAAGACCAGTTTCTTGCCTCTAAACAAGAGATTCACTGGGAATCTCTGGCGACCGGCACAACTGCTGAGAGGTAAAGGCAAAGCAAACATTCCTTGTGTTAAAGGAAGAGCTGCTGTGCCCCATTTTTTCCCCCCAAAACAAGGTGAACAGCAAAGCAAGCAAAGGCTTTAATAAAGTAAAAAACCATCGTCCTTCCCACTCTGGCAGGGAGGTTGCTCATCTGTTTCCCATATGCTGCACTGTTTACCTTGGAGGGAGAAGAGGAGATGAAGAATCTCTTTTCCCTACAGCCTCATTTGTCTGTGTCTCCATAAAGCTCTCATCGAGGCAGCGCTCGTCTGACAGAGATTTGACTTTTCTTTGGGAAATCACACACGGATAACTGCTTCTGACCTTGCTCACCCCGAGACAAATGGAAGCTGAAGAGAGGCCAGATGACTTATGTGAATGAAAGCAAGGGGCTGGGATGCAGCAAGGCCTGTGGAAGCACCCCATGGCAGGTACCAAGAGGGCAGAGGGACAGCAAACAGTAGGGAACGTCAACTGCGGCGCAAGAGACTGGGATGCTTTGTAACTCATGGTACCAAAAAGGAATCCATCCCTCTTTTCCTCTCTTTTTCTTCTCAGCAAACTCAACCTGGCAGCTCAACCACCTAAATTACTGTTTAATTTAAGAAGTGATGAAGAATAGGCTCAGAAATGTGCATCGTGCGGTAGAGAAAAGCAGCGCTCAACTAGCAGATTGGTTCAGAGAGCTCCTGGGGCATCCACCACTGTAAAAACCCTTCCCACAAAACAGCTAAGGAGTCAAGATCCTGCCTGGACAAAGGATTCCAAAACCTCTCTTTACAACAGATGGATTTACAATGGATGGATTACAATGGAGTCTACTTCTCTGGAGACATTGAAACCCGCCTGTGTGATTTAGTCTGGGTGATCCTGCTCTGGCAGGGGGTTTGACTAGATCTTTCCAGGTCCCTTCCAACTCCTGATGGTCTGTGATGCTGTGATTGCAACAAACCAGAATCAGTTTGCCTCTCCCATTCCAGAACCTTAAGTTTTATGAGGTGCTTAGTGGCAACAAGAGTGGGTTTCAATTAACCTGAAAATCAGAGAGTAGCAGCAGCAGACAGCTTAGACCCCTTATCCCTACCCATCAACACTTACCCCTTCCTCAAGAGCTTTCACAGAAGCCTGAAGAGGCTTTGGAATTGCTACAGGTTTACACAGGGTGAGTATTTATAGTGCAATTGTCAGGAGGATTTATCATAACCATTGTCAGGAGGATTGAGGTTCGGTGCCCCTCCGCTGTTCCACACGGGTCCAGCAGCTCAGCAGAACCTGCTGTCCTCTTTGTAGCACAAAATTTAAAGTAAGAGAGATGCCTGACAGTGAGCAAGAACTGCAAAAGCTTCCACAGCACAAAGGCCTCTGGGTTTGGCTGGGGGTTTCTAAGACATGAGGTTTAAGTACACACCCCCAAGTATGCACAGCTCTGGAGATCACAGAATCCCAGACTGGCTGGGGTTGGAAGGGAGCCCAAGGATCACAGAGCTCCAACCCCCCTGCCACAGGCAGGGCCACCAACCTCCAGGTCTGGAGCTACACAAGGTTGCCCAGGGCCCCAGCCAACCTGGCCTGCAACACCCCCAGGGATGGGGCACCCACCCCCTCTCTGGGCAGCCCCTTCCAGCCCCTCCCCACTCTCTCTGCAAAGAACTTCCCCCCAATCTCTCCTCTCACCCTTCCCACCTCCAGCTTCACTCCATCCCCCTTGTCCTGGCAGTCTCTGCCCTGGAACAAGCTGATTCCCCTCCTGTGTCTCTGCTCCCTTCAGGGACTGGCAGGCTGCAATGAGGTCCCCCCACAGCCTTCTCTTCTCCAGGCTGACCCAGCCCAGCTCCCTCAGCCTCTCTCTGTAGGGGAGCTGCTCCAGCCCTCTGAGCATCCCCGTGGCTCCTCTGACCCCACTCCAACAGTTAGATACAGGAGGTCTCAGGGATGCTCAATACTGCTTTCACCTTTGGCCAGCAGTTTACTCCCAGAGCCATGAGAGCTGCTCAGAAGCCCACGTCCCTGCTGGAGATGCTCCCTGAAGGACACAGGCTTTCAGGCATCCTTCATCTCAGTGCTGCCATCCCCCTGCACCCTGAGCCTGATGAACTGAACTCGCTTTCACCAGCCATAAACCATCAAGGAGCAAACAAAGCCATCCCCCCAAAAATGGACTTGGACACTTGTGTCAAATACATGGTGAAACACTTGCTCTTCAGATGAGAGTCCCAGACTCTTTGAGATGTGCACACAAGAAGAGTTTTCAGTGCCAAAACCACAGCTAAATTGGGGTTCTTTTTAACAAGTTGCACGGTTTCATGTAGTGTTTCCTGTAGGTACAACCACTTTGGAGACCTCCAATGTGTTTAACAGATGGGGAGATAAGGTGCTTAGAGATCTGGGTCAGCACAGGACAGGAATGGTTGGACTTGATGGGCTTAAAGGTCTTTTCCTACCTGGTGATTCTGTGAATCAGCAAGTCCATCACACAAGTGATGAAGCCCTTTCAGCCAGTGCTGCCCTACATGTGTTTTCCCTCTGGGAAAACACAGTTGAAGGAGATATTTCTGAGAGATCAGCTGATGAATTCCTACAGGTTTCAGCATTTCTTACCACTCACTTACACACACACACACAACACTACATCTCCAGAAAGCCACTGTGTGGTTACAGAAAGCACAGATGCAGATAAATATCACATGCTTGGGTGATAAGATGTTACTGCAGGGTAATAAAGACATGGATGCTTTCACTTTATCAGAACATAAACAACTCAAAGATTAGAGACCTGAAGGAATCATCATCTGCATGATCACCTGAAGGAATCATCATCTGCATCTGTACCTGCCAAGACAGAGCCTTGTCTTTGCTTTGCTCTACAGCATCGTGCCTTCCCTGAGGAATCATAGAATGGTCTTGGTTGGAATGGACCCCAAGGAGCACAGAGCTCCAACTCCCCTGCCACAGG